>CM071926.1:8829447-9049723 GCA_016081115.2 Rehmannia glutinosa
CTGACCCCACGGTAGAGACTGCCCATGAACATACTGCAGCAGCTGTCTGGGTACATTCCAATCTACGTATGGGCAGCTACCCCCGTAGGTACCCAGACACTCCTTGTCATCAGCATGAATGTTATCCCATGCACTCTTCAGGTTTATCTGTTGATAATTTTGATTCATCTTAAATCAAAAGTATCAACATTTGAAAGTATGTTAAACGAACGTTAACTGAAATTTAAAACTTACAAAAAATGAACAATCCTGGATGTTCAGAGTGTGTGCTCTGACACCAGGGTGCAACCAAGCCCCGTCGTGCAATCTCCAAGCAAGGACACCAAGATAAGGATCAATATGCTGCAAATATTTTGAACAACATGAGATTAAAACAACATGAGATTATTAATTGAATTGAAATGAAATAAATACTTAACAAAACTATTTACATTATTGGCTAGATCCTCATCTACGTTCTCAATCTCCCGAAAGTACGATTGGGGCTGAAACCAAGCCGGCACTAGCCCTACATCTCGCCTGACAGACATCAAAGAAATCGATTTAATAAGTATTGAAATGAAATATTTTAAAGACAAACAAAATATACAGAACATACTCGGGGGGCAGGCATCGCCACATACCGCGTATACAGCTGACGGATCGATCTCTGCCTCCTTTGCTCATCTACGTCTACAAATGGAGACTGTAGGTACCTCGACAGCATACGGACGCGGCGGGTAGGACGTACAGGAGCAACGGGAGTAATCTCTACTGCCTCGTCCCCTGCTGCGACCCCCGCTGCAACATCCCCACAGACTCTCCGGTATGCTCAACAACTACTGCAGGTGGAAGCTTTGGGGGCGGGGGTGTGCCACGCGGAGTACCACTAGGCACTGCCTGTGAAAAACCCTCCACATCGGTAGGTAGCCTAGTGTCCTAACAAATAGTATAAGCAATTGAAGTATTATTAACATCATTTCCAATCCAACTTATGCTTCGAATTAAATAGAAGATAAAATTCATAACATAAACATACCCCGTACACAAAGTCTGATGTCTGAGCGGTATTTGTCTGCCCATGTGCTCCATGAGTCCCATGGTTGATGCGTAGAGATGGATCATCTGTGTCCGGCTCAGAATCGCGGTGCTTGTGACTCGGCTCCGCAGGCTACTGCTCATGCAATACCCGACGATCAAATTAGGCAGCCGCGCATCCAAGTACGACTCCATATAAGCACGTAGATCTGCTCGAGTGATCTCTCTCTGACAAACCAGTGCACGGTCAATCACCCAACCTACGGCTGCCACCACCAACTATACGAATACCCGGGTAGACTGAGCCAAAGCGGGGTCAGATTGAAAAGTCGGCCCCGTAAGTTACTGTGCACCAGGCTGTGATGAGGGCCAAGTGGGGCAACCTTATGGACCTGATCCATATGGACATACATCAATCCATGTGACATGTCCATATCGATGCATTGCATGTAATGGAATCGTAACTCCACCCCGATGGGCTGTACCGGTGTGCATATCGTCTGTGAAAAAAATAGGAAAACTTTAACTTAATTACAACAAAAATATTATAAATACCACTAGTACTCATATTATTTCGTAAATAAAAAATTAAAATTACCTTGGGGCTGTCAAATAACGCCACCGTGTTGAAGGTCCTCTTGGGACATCTAACCCGCATGCCCCTAGGATAGCCATCCAACCCAGAGGCCTGGGCAAGGTCCCGACCAAGAGAAGGAATAGCCTCAAATGCCCATAGATGTATCAAACAAAAAATAAATAAGCAATGAACCTGATTAGAATATGAAATGCTCGTGTTAAAAGTGATATGTATTTAAATTATATATACCTGTATAGGATAGAAGTAGGCATATATGTGGAACTGGACCTCTCTCTCAGGATCAGCAGGGGCTCGGATCCCAGAATCAAGATAATAGAGGAGGCGCCCATACACGTAGGAGCCCCATGGGAATGCCCTAAACCCGGGGGCATCCTCAACCAAGGTCCGCAACCATAACGGGACGGCACCCCGCGGATCGAAAGCTAACAGATACTTCGTGATGAATAAGATATACGCCATCTTCAGATTATCCTCTGGTCACTCTCTGAACGACCCGCGATGAAATGTGGCACTGCCTTCGTCGGTATCAAGGACTCCCCATCGAAAAACTGTCGGTATACTCCTCCTGCCGGAGGGATATGCTGTGAGGAGCATGGGTCAATCACCGAGGGGCTAAAGCGTAGCCCCGTAAACATCGAAAACTCTCGTCGCCCAAATCTGAGGTTCCGCTCACCAACGCAGAACCACAAGTCCCGGTCTCGATCCTCCACCAAAATCTGTCGACCGAGCAATAGGAGCATACCCTTGGTGGTCAAGTATGCGTCATCATCGAAGTCCAGAAACGCCCCAAATGGCCCATTCCTAAACTCGTCTAAATTGCTCGACTCAGTCAACTCCTTCTTGATATCCTCTATCAAGTGGTGCTTGGAGTATACATTCAGTTTTCCCCTCCAATTCTGTGCAGAACCCCATTTCCATCGCCAAATTTGTCAAAAAAAAAACATAAAACACTCAGTTTAGGCTTGCTGTCATGTAACTCGAAATCGAGTTACATGTGTAACTCGAAATTTTGGTGACTCAATTTCGAGTTACACATGTAACTCGAACTCATCCATATCAAAAGTTCAAAATAGACTGTGATTTTCGAGTTACATGGGTAACTCGAAATGTTCGAGTTACCCTTGTAACTCGAAAATCACAGTCCGTCGTCTTCTTCTTCTTCCCCTCTCTCACACTTTCCGCCATTAACAACATATGAAGCTCACCAAAACCAAGTATCACCATCTAAAACCTAGAATTTCTACAAAGCCTATAACAAATCCTAACCTAAAACAAGTATTGACAATTTAAAACAACAAAAATACTTGAAATTAAGGAAATAGGGTTCGAATACATACATGAGAAGAAGTCGAAGCACCCTCCATATCCTCGCTAGTCGTCATCGTCTCCGTTGGCCGTCGCCGATTTCGGTGGTTTTGGGTGAGATTTCGTGGGTTTTCGAGTGAGGAAATAGGTATTTTACTGTGAGATTTTCGAGTGAAGAAGTAGTGTTGGGTGATTTGGAGTGAATGGGGGCTTAAACTACTACAAAATGGCTAAAAAAAGTGTGTTTGAAAAACATGGCTAAAAAAGATTTTCAATTGGCCAAAAGCTAAAAAAAAAAAAACCCACTAATTATATTCTATTCCTTTTCCTTTAGGATTTATTACTTTTATCAGTCTTGAAGGATATTAATTGCTGCATCTTAAATCTCGTTTTTTACACCATATTTCGTATGAGTTGCGATAAAGAAAACTCTAACCTGAAAAATCGCTTGACCCTATACTGCTATACACCAAAAGTATACTGCAATCCTGCTGGTGCTTAGTATAGTATGTTGTTCTTATCTAGCATATTATTGCTTTGTGCATATATGTTGTTGACGTCGGATTGGGATATTTTTTATCATTTGAATTCTGATTACAAATGTTTGGTTTTTTAGGCTGCCTTTTGTACTTTATCGATATCTTTGGAAATAATGTGCACACATCAGGGAGATAATTTTTTTACTACATAATTTATGTTATAAAATATCATTATTAAACAAAACTCCATTTTTATTCTGCCGTAATCACAATAGGTTTTTCTGAAAAAAATGAAAATTTGAATTGTCAAAATTCAAATATACGAATCTAATATTAAATATTAATTATTATTATTATTATAATGAACTAAATCATTCAAATGAAATAGATGACCATACTTTATAAAATTGAGGTTGTGTCATATCATTATTCAATGCAAGCCAATAATAAAAGTTTAAATCATTCCCAACAATCATGTTTGGAAAGCCTAATTTAAAAACACCAAAAGATAATAAACACTGATAAAAAAACATTGAATAATAATAATAATAACTAAAAGAACTATTTGTTCATGCCAACCAAATTATTCAAATTAAAAACCACTAATGAAAATTAATATCCCAAGTCAATATTGTTTGGACAACACGATCAAAAACACCAAAAAGTAATCAAATTATCAATAATATTCTCTTCTGAATGTATTTCTTCTCACTGTCCTCTTTTTTTATTTGCACAGAAGATGAAAATTCTTCGATAAATGTTCGCTTAAATAACGAACTCTCTTTCACTGGATATTTCTGCTTGAGAATCTTACTGGGAGTATTCATTTCATTTTCGAAGAGATTTCCTACAAAAAAAAATCTTGTTTTAGTTACATCACATTATTGAAAAGTGTTTTAATTATAAGAAAGTTGTGCAAAAAGCCATACTTTAATTTCTCATCTTCATTTTCATCTACTTGTAGCTTGGACAAAAAATCTGACTCCTCCAATTCAAAGAAGAAAAAAAAAAAAAAGTCCAGTTAATTACATTTTAAAGAGAATACTCAAACACATTCTCAAAAAAAAAAAAAGAATACTCAAACATGAAAATTAAAGAAATTCAAAGTCGTTAATTAAATACCTGACTCTCATGAATCGCAAATTTAGCATAAGTTTTAATCAAATCGGGATTTGTTGTTAATTTCAAAATTGAGAAAGCCTGATCCAAATTAAATGCTTTAGCGTTTCTGCCTTCACATGCACCTTAAGAAAGGCATGTGTATCTATCAAACTTGCAATCTCATCCGAAATATCATGTCCATCATTAATCTAATTTAATAAGAGTAAAAAATTAATTATATATGTCTTCTTACATCTTAAATCTCTAATACAAAAAGACAATATTACCTCAACAAATTATCTCCTTAGAACTGCACATGGTCTTTCAATTAACTTTTCACAATCTCGGTCCCACGGTGCATTTCTAGTATCATCAAAAAAACTTGGATTTGCATCTTATATCTTTACATAATAAAAATAATAATAATTTAATGACAACTCTTTAACTATATATGAAAAATAATAACAAATTCTCATACAACCTAAATTGTTCAGTCTCATAAAATTTGTCACAAAGTTCGCATGCATGCAGTAGAGTAGCTCTCCTGCACCATAAGTATATATCTTTACATATGTTGGGCAAGACAAGTATCCTCAATCTCCAATAAATCCAAGAATGGTAGCACATACCTAAAAGCTTCCAATAAGTAGATGTCAATTTCATAATTAGTTGTTAACTTTAAATGTATAAGGCAAACATTAAAACATATTATTTATTTAGTTTGTAAGACATAGAACATTGTCAACTCCTTTTTGGATTGTAGTTACTTTATCAATTGCACGAATGGTTCACCAGATGTTAAATCCTTAGAAACCATCCTGATGGATGGCAAAATCAAATAACTGATCGAACATGTTGGAATGTTGTTATTCATAATCCTAAATAAAAAAATGATTACAATAACTTTATTAAGTCATAATCTAAGCAATCAATTAAAGGCTCTGATAATCTATATTAACACCGAAACGTATTTTAGTGTTGTATCATTTCTTAAATTCTTGAATCTTCTCTTCATCTCCATTGATTATCAATTCCGTAATTAACATAAAAGGTATTTGATACTTTCACTTCATGATCTATATATATATCAAAAGTTTAACAAAAATAAAAAAAATAAATATACTAAAGTCACATTGGATAGAAACTATATATATTATTCTTATATATACGAATTTACCTCGAAAAACCTTAGCTCTTCACATTTGGACAATAATAATAATAGGTTTGAGACGATGTTCTTCGAGATAAGGCAATATAGAATCAACATAGTCTTCTCAAAGTGTGCACATTATACGGTTATTACTGCAGCAAAAAAAGACACGAAACATTCTACATTGTGTAAACTTTTGAAAAGAAATTAATGAATAATATTTTTGTATATTTATTAGATATTATTCCAAGTTCTCCTAAGTAATATCAATAAAACATATTGTCCTCCCTCCAAGTTGTTTAGTTTGTGTCGACTACATTGACACCATCTTTCCAATGATATATATTATTATACACAAAAACATAATATTAAACAGAAATTAACATGAATTATTAATACAAAATAAATATCATAATTGATAGTTTACCAAAAAGCAGACTCTCATGCATCCACTTTCTCAATTTCTGCTAATTCCTTAAAGCCTTTAAACAAATAAACAAACCTGGAAAATATTTTGTCAAACATCTCAAACACTTGTGTTTTACCATGAAAAAGGAATCTTATATTTTGTAACACATGTTTTATATTTATATGTTTGATTAGCGACTATGAAGTCTCTAACAACATAAACACGCCATTTGTTTAGTAGCTTCCTATAATTTTGAATGTGCATCTTTGTTATTGTTGCATGAATTCGATCTCCCTGCAATTTTTTTTATTTATACAAATTAGACAATTACTAATATATCACATTGTAATGACAAAATATCATGTAAATTAAGTTCGTACCTCAGTATCATGAAATACACATTCCAAGATGTGTACTTATGTCTTGTCACGGAAAGCTGGTTTTCCATAAACTTGCACAAGGTGCGCGCGTAATTTCATTTACCATTGAGTCTTTCTCATATTCAAATCTTTGATTAAAGTTAACATAGAAGCCATATTTTGGAGTAGTTGTGTAAGACTTTTTATATGCAGAGAACATTTACGATTTCGGAAGCTCAACGATAATGAAAAACGAACAATGGCAACACATATATATGGTGGACTTTATTGTTTAATTACGGAAACATATTATCAATATTATGGATAGTTAATTTACAATATTTAGTAGGCGAGATTTCTATAATATAAAGTACAATTTTAGTTTAGTTTTATTTTCTACAATATTATTAGTTTTGATTTTATACACAATTAGGATCACTGTTTCTGAATAATTTTAGAAAGAAAAATAAATTTGATTTTCTAAATATTACAAATCTATTATTATGTGATGACCAAGGTAAATAATTTCGATATTAATGTCAAAATTTATTCATAGAGTAAGATTCATACATATTTCCCTAAGAGTGTTTGCATATTGATTCACATAATGCCCAAATTCTTTGCAAGCATGCCATTGAATGAAATCAAGATTTTTTGGTTTAAAAAATTATTATCTTGATTTGGTTCACACTTTTTAGAAAATTTTAAAGAATTACCAAAAACTGCTTCTTAGACTTAAAATCCTTATAGGTCACAGAAGATTTGAAATCATTCTTTCTGTTTGACTTTTGGAGTAAATTATCTATATATATAAAGAGAGACTATTTTCAAGATAATAACCAATACTTTTTCACGACCATTTTTAACTTCTAAAAACAACAATTGTATTTTTGCTTTTCGGTTTTAATAACAAAGATTATTCAGCTCCTAAAATTATTCCTGATTATCCGGTTATCAAATTTATTCTGCTTTAAAAATTAATATGTAACTTACCGAAAAATTAATATTATTTGTTACCGCATCTCATATCTATAGAAACTTATATTACTATTAAATACATATAAATCAATTCTGGATTATAAGGAAAATCATTTTCATTCAGCATATAAAAAAAGACATACAACTTATCACGTGCAATAGTTTTTCCTAAAAATATGCGAAACATAAATATACATATCATTGTTAATATTTCTTAAAATAAATAATAGAATAATAAAATTCATAATTTAATCACGCAAAGAAAATTTCAAAACTTTCCATGCTTAATCATATATTAGGCAGTGTATCAATATACACCATTGAAATATATTCAACTTTCCAAACTTAATCACATTACAGGTTGTGCGTCAATTTTAATTGTAGATACATGATATTGTAACCAAATTGTTTCGTCATCTGCTGGGACAAAGAGACTCATCATTGTACATAGTACATTTTGTACTTAGAATTGTCTAAAATAACCTAGCATGATTCTAGAAGAGTCTGGAATATTGTAAAGAGTCTAGAATGTTCTAGAATATTGAACCATTTAGAAATTTGTAGACTAAAATAGAGAATCAGAGAATGTTCAGAGAGTTCTTCTTTGAGGAGTTCTAGAGAATTTATCCCAACTGTTTGATAAAATTAATCATCATCATCCATTGAAGAGGTGAAGTAGTATATATAAGAGTTAGGAGCTCATTTGTGACTAACCATGCATTGTAAGCAAGTTTGAGCAGATACTTCTAAGAGTTCTCTTCCAACTACTTGTGTACTTTTCTTACTTAGCCATCTTTATTTACTTTTTCACATACAAGCACTAGGGTGAGGCTCACTTAGCTAATCGTAAGGGTTGGTTGAAGGAGCTAAGGTTGCACGACACATTGTTGAGGAAATAAGTTCGTGACATGAAACTCAAAATATTCCACTCAAAAACGTTCACTGGTACAGAAAATATTATACAAACTACCCAATATGCATCGATTTCCAATGATAACCGATGCCTAAAATGGGCTGGTGGTGATTTTGAAAATAAACAAAATCTTTACGTATCGGTTGTTAATGAAGAGCCGATGCATATAATCTTTTTTATTTTTTTCAATTAGATTAATAACAATGGGTGTCGGTTCCTCTTTAAAGACTGATGCTTAAAGAAACTTTAGGTAACAGTCTCTTAAATAAAAACCGACACTCAAAGTCTTTTCATTTTTTAATTAGTTTTAAGCTAATTTTCAAACCCTAGTTGCACATCTTCTTGATCTCACATTCACAGAACCCAGCATTTATGGCACAAAAAATAGAGAAAGAAGAATCTGAACTCAAGGTTCCCGAAAACCTACCGATATGCACCCCGCTGCAGACGATTTCCACTCCTCAGGCGCAGTTTCTGGCTGCAAGATCATCGGAGATCCCAGATCAGAAGGTGTTGTGTGCGTGTGACCAGAGAACTAGCTCTGCCGATTCATCAAAGAGGCCCAATCTGGTCTCTCCCGTAGAGAATCAGCGGTTTTGAAGAGACCGAGGGAGGTTACGTGGTGTTCTGAGTCGGGCTGCAGGAAACGAGTCAGTTTGATGGAGTTTCAGTGAAGATGTGGGGATATGTTATGTTCGGAGCATAGATACTCAGATCGGCACGATTGCAGCTATGACTACAAGGCGGCTGGTCGAGAGGCAATCGCGAGAGAAAATCCCTTGGTTAGAGCTGCGAAACTTGTCAAGGTTTGAAGGAAACATTTTTGTTGAAGATCTAATGTTTCTGATTTTAATGATATGCGTTTTTGGGTAGTTGAGTTGAGTTTGATCAATTCTTAGAATTCGTCTGTAGTGGTTTTGTTCGGGAGACGACGACGAGACGGAACAAAATTCAATGTTTTTATTCCTTTTATATTCAATGTGCGGAACAAAATGAGCTTTTGGAGAGTAGTTATGTTGAACATTTATAAGACACGAACTATGGAGGCAATATTTTATTGAAAATGGCGTGTAATTCTTGATGATGTTAGGTATGCTAATTAATGCTAGTTATATTTGATAAATGCATCGTTATATTTGAAAATGATTGTTACAATGCTTGAGGGCTTGCTTAACTATCTCATAAGAGGGATGACCCAACATAGAGTACCAAATACCTATATCTAGCTTATCTTCATCTCAACATTATTAACAAAATAATAGAAACTGAAGTATGGAGTATGAGTGGACTGGTGGAATGAGATGTATGAATGGTGGTGTTGCTGAACTGAAAACTATATAATCCATCTTTAAGGTTACCTTTGAGAAGTACTTGACTTGTTGCAAGATCCTTCACGAGACAATAGAGGGTGAAATTCAAAGAAGACATTATCGTCTTTAGCAAACTATGAGACACTTATGAGATTTCTGGTAATTCTGGATTTTGTATCCCCTAATGGAAAGGGCAAGAATGAATTCATCGATTTTATCAGTACTAAGAAGGTTTATAATTTATTATTTGTTTTTATTAATTAATTTTGTGCCCTGATTTATCTTATACTATATGGCATATGACATTTTATACCGATTCATTAATATTGTTGAAACAGGGGGAGCAAGAAGCTTACTAGTGATTGGCTCCGTGTGATAGCCAAGAATGAGGCAGAAGAGGATTAATTAATTAAAAAAAGTGTAATATTTTCAGTAGTTGATTTTATTTTGTTAGACATATATATTCCCAATTTGTTACTTAGACGAAATATATTCTAGTTCTGGTATTCTGGACTGGAAATGGAGTGAGACATTTTATTTAAATGTTTGGCCATGATTTTGCTGAATTGAGTTCTCTAATTTATGGACTAAAAAATGTCACTAATTTTTGGGTTGGATTTTATCTGTGGTCTGGATTTTTATTTTGCAAGGAGGTCAGGAATTGGAAACAAAATGTATTTAAAAAAAAATTACAATAGGCATCGGTTGTTGTTATGAACTTATGCCCAAACTAACTTTATGTGTCGGTTGTTTGTAGAAAATCGATGCATGTGGTGAACATTATGCATCGGTATTTGCTTAGCAAACGATGCTATTTTTTACTTTAGGCATCGATTTGTGTATTGGCATCGCATTCATAAGCATCGCTGTTGGAACCGATGCTTAAAGTAGTTTACAACCGATGCAAATGGTCAATCTGTACTAGTGTTTACGTATAATCTTTTGGGCTCCATAAGTGTTTCTATCAATTTCTTGATTCGAGCTCGAGCAGAATAAAGGGGCTCCAAAATGTGAACCTTAGGATTGTTTGGTGCCAATGAAATCTCGTTACTTACAAATTCGATAACCTTTTTGTAGGATTTATATCAGAAAAATAAACCGAGTACATTGATATTTTTGAAAAGAAGAGGGATACCATTAATGAGAAAGAGTTCTCTTTGGTTAGGAGTTATAAAGATTTCTTGTTATTTTTCCTGAATAGTGTTGGAGTATATGTGATGATGGCTATGGTAGGGGTTTTTATTGGTAATTATTTGCATTTGAGAGACCATACATATGTCATTATTATATTACTTGTGCTAATTTTTTTTAATTACAGTTGGTTATGGTGCTTGGACTACGTGGAAGTTAGTCGAGCAACTTGAGTGGAAGTCATATATTATTGGAAGGGAAAGGGAAATTTTGAGAAATAAGGTGGGGAGATATATAATTATTGAGGTTATATTTCCAAGAGACGATGCTAGAGTTGACCATCTCGAGTCTCTTAATTCTTTCGCCTGGCAAATTATGAAATTGAGTGACACACTTGTGGAGCCTAAAAACTTCCACTTGGAGTTTTTAGATGAAACATTGTGTGTTTCCATTGTGTTTACCGTCAGTGGCGGATCCAGGAATTAAGAATAGGGTGGGCTAAGAAGTAATCTTTTTTATTAATATATATAACAAATATTTTTTTAATATTCAATTAAGTTGTGTCCGATGAAGTTTCTAAGCATAAAATTCATCAATAATAGAAATTATATTATTAAGCATCAAATAATCTTCAAGAAAATTATGTCCCTGTTACGAAGTGCCGTATTTGCATGTCTTATTGCTGAGAATATTCTCTCAGTTGTTACAAAGCATCGTCGTCACAAGTTTTATTAATGAAATGCTCTTTCAAAAGCCAAATGCACATTTGAATGGGTTAGTCTCAATTACAATTTCAAAGACAATGTTAATTAATACAATGAAGAACCAAAAGAATCATTTTAGCATTTTTAATATTTAAACAAATTATTCCTTATCTTCTGTAGAGAAAAAAACAACTATTAAAGAAAAAAGATGCTTATTTTATCTTACCCAACAAATAAATAATAACAACAAAGAAATAATTACAAGAATAAAGAAAACGTCATACTTGAATCTTGTAAATTGTCTTGATATTTGCTTATTTCAAGGCCATTAAATTTAAAACATAAATGTATTCTTTTTAATATGAGTTAGTTGGGTTGTACAAATAGATTTGATTTGGTGGGCTCAGAGCAAAAAAAAATTGAGAAATTAAAAGGAATGGTAGTTGGGCTGGATTTAGACTATAAAGAAAATAGTCCATGCATATATACATGGGGCCTGGAGATTTGCACTGGGCTTCAGCCCAGTGCTGGCCTAACTATGCTCCGCCCCTGTTTACCGTAGCATGGTGTATATGCTTTACTGCTCCAGGTGCTTTTCTTTTTGTTATTTTTTAAAGTTTTTATAATTTATGTGTATATAGTATTGTCTAATTATGTTATATTTTCTTATATTTTGGAAGAAAAGATAGGGTAACCTGTAGCATTGGTAACGTAGAGGTTGCGGTTTTCTTTTATGTTGCATGGAATCAAAAATTTTAATTTAACGAAAGTAATTGATGTTGCTATTTATTTTAGAACTCTTTTAATCTATGCCTTACAGAATTTCAGATGGTTCTTCAAAAATTTCATCTCAATTGACACGGATGAAACAAATTTTGAGTGGTCATAGTTTTTCAAGTGAGATTGTACCATGTAACCTAAAGGCAATTGATATCTCCAAAAATCATGTTCAATGTTCTCGAACCAAATATATTGATATTCATCATTGTCTTATAAGATAGTTGGTTGAAAACGGATTGATTTGCATTCAACACATAGCCACTGAACATCGGTTTGCATATATTTTTACAAAATTTTTGGACTTTGGGAGGTTTTTATATTTAAGGAAATATGTAGGTTTATGTGTGCTTTGATTAAATGTGTTGCATATTTTACATTTTGTATTGTAACATATTTTCTATTTTTTATTTTTTAGGCATAATGCATAATATTTTGTTTGTTCTTATCATCAAGTTTTTCATGTTTGATGTGTCATTTATTTAAAAACAATATTGTCATTAGATCAAACTTTTTTTAAAGTTAGAAAAAAATTATATTATCTTATTTAGTACTTGGACTTTCTGGCATTTTTGTACTTATTTTGCTCTTAAATTTTGAGAAGATTTGAGCTTTACTTCTTTGACTTTTACAAGTTTTTTTTGTACTTAATCTATATGTCCATTTGTTTCAGTGCAATGAACTGTGATTATAAATTTGTTCATTGCAAACAAGATTTGAGTTTGAAAATTTTAGAATGCTTTATAACATATTGGCTACATCATATGTGACATCATGTGATACATATTGTTATTTTCTACTTTTGTGTGTTATGTCTGTATTTTCATTATTTTCTTTATTTTCTACACATTTTTAGACATTAATTAGGACATGAGTTGCATGGTAAAAAAACAAAAAAAAACAAAAAAAAAAATTTGCAAACCCATTGTTTTAATAGTGATTGCGGGTGATTGCATGTTTTAATCACTTTTTATTTTTTTGTGACTACCTTTAAAGGAGATCATGAGATTACAACTACACTTAATGGACAAGTTTTATGGTTATGCTTTCTTTCTTTAAGTACCATAGACAGAGAAGTTAATTTTTATCCAAAAAGAGGAAGTAAGTGGCACAAAAATAAATTCCGATATGCTGCAGAAAATAATTCAGATAAATAGAGAGAATGATGACTCAAATAGTGATGCCAACACACGTGGCAACACTGTAGCAGTTGTATGAGAAAAAGAGATGTTTTATTTCATTTTTGTTGCTTTTTTTGTTTGTGAGTTGTTTGTGAATTGAACTTTTTTGGATGATATTAATATTATTTTAGAGGGAGCCTAACTCTTTTCTTAAATAGGTTTGTATAGCTTTTATGGAGGTTTTGTCCAGAAATTTACAAAAAACAAAAAGGGAGATTGTTAATGTTGACTTTTTAGGCCAAACATTATCTTTATTTTTGTTTTGCAAATTTTTTATGTTAGTTTTTAGTAGTTTAATGTCATATTTTATTGTCCTTAAATTAAAAGTTTGGATAATATTGATTTTTAGGAAGTTGCTGGTGTTGTATTTTGTGAGTGTTTTTAAAAAATTGTATATCCCACATAGGAAACCAAAAGGAGCTTTATCCTTTTTATTAATGAGTAACCCTTATGGGCTTAGTAAAAATGGGTCAAGAGAATAAGGAGGCCTCGCGCACATAAAGAGTTGGGCTAAATTTACGGTTTCAATTGTAAAATCGCAGATTTGCCCCCTCCCCTTGCACGCGGGCGATACGGGATCGACCCGGTTTGTTTTGCCACTTTAAAATTAATTTTGGGCTTAGCATTTTAGTCTTAACTGAGTTGGACTGATTACTTCTTTTTTTAAAAAAATCAACCCCTACGTTATGTTCCTAATTTATGGCTTGATATTTTTGACCAATTCAAATGGGCTCCTATTAATTGTGTCAGTCATGTTTCATAAAATTTTAAAAACGTTTAAAACTGAAGCCTAATATTTGGGGTTGGTTAAACGTATATCCGTTTCTTCCGTTTCTACCCGTTAAGCTTCAGTCTAAATAAGAAATGCCTCTCCTGCTAGAAAATATAGAGAAAAAATACAATCTGACTTCTTACCTTGCATCTTTTTTCTGCTGCTATCAAAAAATAACAATTTGCTGGTTACAAATTTATTTTCCTATTTGCCATTCGAACACCTGTTGAATCCTGAGGGATTGATGAAATAAAATCCTTAAGGACAGTGCTTTCTCGCACGCCTCAGGTTTTTTCGATTCTGTTTCGTTACAAGCTTCTGAATTTCTGTTTTTTGCGGACTCCCGCACAATATTTACAACAATCTTAAGGATTTTATCATGGAATCCGGAAAGACTAATGTCCCTGTTTCTGCAACTGACGGAGCCAACGAAACTGACGGAGCTAATTTCACTTCACTAACTCCGGTCGACGCTACTGCAACTCCGACGCCCCAATATGTACCCTTTGTCCATCAACCTACATTCCAGTTCTCCAAGTCGTTTCCAAATATCTCCAAAATCAAGATGTTTGGAGGACAGAATTACAAGTGATGGCAGGAGCGTATCTACGCTGTTCTTGATATGCATGGTGTCGTTTCTGCTCTCACTCAAGCCAAACCTGATGCTACTGATGATCCAAAACATACTGAGTTTTGGACGTATGCCAACAAAGTATGTAGGCACACGATCATTAGTACACTAACTAATGATTTTTTTGATGTCTACTGCTCGTATAAAGAGGCGAAGGAAATTTGGGAATCTATACATCTCAAATACTTTGCCGAAGAATATTTGGAAAGCAAAAGTTCGTGATTGGAAACTACTATCGCTGGGAGATGACTGATGACAAGGACATCAAGATGCAAATCAACGAGTACCACAAGCTGTTGAAGGATCTTAAAGCTGAAAACATCACATTGCAAGAGAAATTTGTAGTTGGATTGCTGATCGAGAAGCTGCCTGATACATGGAAGGATTATAAACAACAACTGAAGCACAAACATAAGTAGTTATCTCTTTCGGATTTGATAACCCACTTCGTAATCGAAGATACTAATCGAAGGGAACTTAAAGTGATGAAGGGAAAAGAGATTTCCACAAATGCAAACATCGTGCAAGGTAAGCCTTCTAACAAGCCTATTAAGAAATTTAATCAACCTGATAACAAACCTAAAGTGAATAACCCCAATACTTTCAAGAAAAAAGGGGACTGTTATGTTTGTGGAAAGCCAGGTCATCATGCACCGCAGTGTAAACAAAGAAAGAAACCTACAAATTTCCCAAAGCCAAATGCAAATTTGGTTGAAGGAGATGATGTAGTTGTGGCGGTACTAAGTCAAATTAATCTCGTGGCCAGTGTGAAAGAATGGGTGATAGAATCTGGGGCTACCAGGCACATTTGTGCAAACAAAGAGGCTCTTGCATCCTACAATCTTGTGGGTGATGGAGAAGAACATGTGTATCTCGGGGATTCTCGAACTGCACAGGTTCTTGGCAAAGGCAAAGTTCTATTGAAACTCACATCTGGCAAGACCTTGGCTCTTAATGAAGTTCTTCATGTATCTAATATTAGGGCAAACTTAGTTTTTGTTTCTTTGTTAGGAAAGGTTGGGGTTAGGGTGTCATTTGAATCTGACAAGATTGTAATGACAAAAAATAATGTTCTCATGGGCAAAGGTTATTGTAATCAGGGTCTCTTTGTACTGAATGTTTCTGATGTTATTAATAAAATGAATTCTTCTGCTTACTTGATTGATTCTATTGATGAATGGCATGCTAGATTAGGACATGTTAGTGTTTCCTATATTCATAAAATGCAAACTCTTGGTTTAATCACTGGTATTAATAATGATAGCCTGAATAAATATGAAATATGTTGTGAAGCTAAATTAACCAAGAAATCGTGCTTTTTTGTTCAATGAAAATCTGAATTGCTTAGTCTAATTCATACTAATTTAGGTGATTTAAAACAAACCATGACTAGAGGTGGCAAAAATTATTATGTGACTTTTATAGATGATTATTCTAGATATGCTAAGGTATATTTACTTAGAAATAAAGATGAAGCCTTTAGCATGTTTTGTTTATATAAGTCTGAAGTTGAAAATCAGTTGAATAAGAAGATTAAAAGAGTTAGATCAGATAGAGGTGGCGAATACACATTATTTAATGAGTTTTGCGAACGACACGGAATAATTCATGAAATTACCCCTCCATATTCACTCGAATCAAATGGTGTAGCAGAAAGAAAAAATAGAACTTTAAAAGAAATGATGAATGTTATGCTCATTAGTTCAGGTGCTGCTAATAATTTATGGGGTGAAGCTATTTTATCTGCATGTCACTTACAAAATAGAATTCCTTATAAGAAAACTGATAAGACACCTTATGAATTATGGAAAGGCTATCAGCCAAACCTTAAATATTTAAAAGTGTGGGGGTGTCTTGCTAAAGTTATGTTGTCTGATCCTAAGGAGAGAAAAATAGGTTCTAAAACATCTGATTGCCTATTTATTGGTTATGCTGATCATAGTGTTGCATATAGATTTCTTGTTTTGAAAAGTGATGTGCTAGATGTTAATACTATTATTGAAACAAAAAATGCTGAATTTTTTGAGCATATTTTTCCTTTAAAAACTGAGTCAATTTCTAATGCACCTGTTGAATCAACTTATTGTTAGATAAATGTTTTTATCATGATTTTGATGATTTTGTTCTAAAGAGTTTTTATACCAAAACAATGTCCCTAAATGTTGTCCTAACACTTCCAATCGATCTAAAATGTTTTTACTATTTTTGGAGTATTTCTTGAAGTTAATATTCGATTTAAAATTGGACAACACTTTTGTTTCGAGCTCGACGGTCGCCTATAGGGCAACCCGCACTGAGTTGAGTTTTGAAACAGAAAATGGGACGTAAGAAAAAAGGCGGGCGGCCGGCCGACCAGGTGGGCGACGGTGTGGTCGACTCGGCCGACCGATGCCGATGGGCGAATTGCACTGCAAGTTGGATTTTTGTTCCAGACTTCTCTGTTTCGTAAAAACGTCAAGGGCAACGGTCACGGTGGGGCGACGGCCGCACCCCTTCGACCGGTCCCCTGTGTAAAAATTCGCGAGAATTCAATTTCAATCTTATCTCTGCGACCGGTCGAACCCCATGTTTGACAAAGAAACTATCCGCTTGCGCATGACTTTTCCCTATTTTGTGGGATTGATTTCTATGACTATATTGATGATTTTAAATGGTTTCTTTTGCAGCAAATCACTCCCCGAGGAGGAGCCAATGTCCGGAAATCAAAGCCAAGACCTCTCCTATAAATAGAGGCTTCATTCAAGCAACAAGATACAACACTCCATACAAGCAAAGAGCAAACAAAGCAAACACTTTCATATATCTTGTTGTATTAGCCTTAGCACTTTCACTTGCACAAATTTGAGGTCTAGGCTTTCAATTCTTGATTACACTTGCACTCATATTGTATCAATCATTATTGAGTTGTAATCTTGATTTTGGTCATCATTCAACACAAGACATCCTTGTGAGTATTCTTGTGGTAAGAATACACTTGGGTGATCTAGGTGATAGGTGTTTGAAGGTTGTGGTAATCTTCAAAGGTGTTGTAAGAGGTTGTGGTAATCCTCAAGGTGTTGTAAGAGGGTTGTGGTAATCCTCGAGGTGGTGTAAGAGGATTGTGGTAATCCTCAAAGTGGTGAAGGAGGGTTGTGGTAATCCTCAAGGTGTTGTATTAATTTTTGGTAAATTAATAAAATTCTTTTTTCTTTTCAAAATCCATCCGGATATCTTTGGGGTGGTAGAGGATTAGGCCCAGGAGTGGGTTGAACCTCTTTAAATCGACGAGTGTTGTTTTATTTCGCATTTACATTTCGTCTTTGGTTGATTATTCGAAAAAGAGGGCAAAAATCGAAAAACCGAGATAATCTATTCACCCCCTCTAGATTATCGTAGCCACTTGGACTAACAAGTGGTATCAAAGCCAAACTCTTTGGCTAGCTCGTTCGAGTAAAGAGGAAAGATCCATGGCTACGAATGACGCTTATCTCACCACCGGCGCCTCCACCAACAAGCCACCATTGTTCGACGCCAACAACTACGCATTTTGGAAAGACCGTATGGAGTGCTTTCTACAAGGGTGCGGATTTGACATATGGAATGTGGTTATTGAAGGAGTTGATCAACCAACAAAAAAAATGGAGGATGACACCTCGACTCCTAAACCTTTCAAGGAGTTCGATGAAAATGATAAGAAGGCTTTCTCTCTAAACGGTAAGGCCTTAAATATTTTGCATTGCTCACTTACCGCCACCGAGTACAATCGCATACGAGGCATAAGGTCGGCACATGAGGTTTGGGAAAAATTGGAGACTATATATGAAGGGACAAAGAAGGTCAAGCAAGCTAGAAAGACCATGCTTGTTAAAGACTTTGAAAACTTTAACATGTATGATAGTGAAAGCATCTCCAAGATGGTGGAAAGGCTTGACAACATTGTCAATCCTCTTGTGGCCCTCGGTAAAGTCATCTCCGAAGAAGACAAAGTGACTAAGGTATTGAATGCTCTTCCCGGCTCATGGTCCGAAAAGGTGACGGCAATCACGGAAGCACAAAATCTTGAGACACTCAAGTTTGACGAGCTCATCGGGAACCTCCTCATCTATGAAGTCTATCTCAAGGAGAGGAAAAATACCAAACCAACCATCAATCAATCGGGTATGCAAAATATTCCTAAAGGTCTTGCTTCCTCTTCTAATAATGCATACTATGATAATGATGATGATGATGAGAGACGGCCGCACTTGTTCGAAAATTTGCAAAATTTGTGAATAAAAATAAAGCAAGAAAACCAAGAGATAATGCTTGCTTTAAATGCGGAAAACCCGGGCACTTCATTGCCGATTGTCCAAAGCTCGATGAAGAGGAGCAAAAGAAAAGGAAGCCTTTTACAAAAAAGAAGGCTCTAAATGCGGAAGTCAAAACATGGGATGAACTACTCGAAACAACCGATGAGGAAGGAGAAACCGTACACGGTCTCATGGCTATAGACGATGAAAACAATGAGGTACACTCAAATTCTTCTACTTCCTCCATAGTTGATGACTTGCAATATGATTTTGATGAATTACAAATTGAGTTTCAAAATTTAATCGTTAAATACAAAAATTTGAAAAAGGAGCATAAGGAGATTAAGGTTGAAAAGGAAAAATTATTTACCTCTTATGAATCTTTAGACAAAGCTCATGCTCTTACTCTTACTAGAATTCATTCTCTTGAAACCGAAAAGGAATCGCTCACAAAAGATATTGAATGTTTGAAAAATGACGTGCATCGTTTCAACATAAGTACGGATAAAGTCACAAAAATTTTAGATGCACACAAAGAGGTGAGCATTCCAAATCGGGACTTGGTTATAAGCCATTTCAAAGTGTTTTTAAGAAAAATAACCAAGGTCCGACTTTTGTACGTGCCAATAATTATAATACTCCTACTTGTTTTTATTGTGGCAAAGTTGGACATTATGCTAATAATTGCAAATTGAGAAATAGCTCAAGACATGTTTGGAGACCCAAAGGTCTCAAGACTAACCCCATGGACCCCAAAATTATAGGGTACCTAAAAGAAATGATTTTGTAGGTAATAGGGGCTATAACAACCATGGAGGATTCGAAATGGCTCGTGGACAGCGGATGTTCACGCCATATGACCGGGAGGAGAGAGCTTTTTACCAACATCAAGCTCCAAGAAGAGGGTATGGTCATGTTCGCAATGGCAAAGGAAAAATTCTTGGAAATGGAGAAATTGGTAACTCTTCTTTCTCTCTTTGTAATGTTCTTTTAGTAGAAGGGCTTAAGTTTAATTTGATAAGTGTTAGCCAACTTTGTGATTCAAATTATGATGTTTCTTTTAATAAAGAAAAATGCCTTATTCTTAAAAATGGTAATATTATTTGTGAAGCAAATAGAAAAGGCAATCTTTACAAAATTTGTACTAGTGATTTGGTTAGTCAAAATGTTTCTTGTCTTGTCGCCAATAATGATTTAACGAGTTTATGGCATAGGCGACTCGGACATGTTGGATACAAGAATTTGAAAGATATTTACAAAAACCAACATGTAAAAGGACTACCCAAATTGAATTTTGAAAATCTTGGCTTATGTGACACTTGTCAAAAGAACAAATTAGTTAAGAGTAGTTTTAAGCCCAAAAATGAAATTTCCACTACCAAACCCCTACAATTGCTTCACCTTGATTTGTATGGGGATATTGGTACGGCTAGTCTAAGTGGAAAACATTACACTTTTGTTATAGTCGATGATTATTCGAGATATACTTGGGCTCTTTTTCTTACCAATAAAAACGATGCCGTTAATGAGTTTGTTAAGTTGTGTAGACTTATTGAGAATGAAAAAGAAGATACTATCAAGTCTATTCAAGCGATCGAGGTGGAGAATTTGACGGTGAATTTAGAGTATTTTGTGAAAACAAAGGATATGCTCATAATTTCTCGGCTCCAAGGACACCTCAACAAAATGGAGTAGCCGAACGGAAAAATCGAACATTACAAGAAATGAGTCGATCCATGCTCAATGAATTTTCACTTCCTAAGTATTTTTGGGGAAGCCGTAAGTACCGCTTGCTATGTCATTAACCGAGTTTATATTCGTCCTAAAATGAATAAAACTCCATATGAGCTTTGGAAAGGAAGAACTCCAAATATTAGTTATTTCAAAATATTTGGATGTAAGTGCTTTATTTTGAATACTAAGGATCAATTGGACAAACTTGATCCTAAGGCCGATGAAGGAATATTTATGGGGTATTCAACCAAGAGCAAAGCATATCGGGTTTACAACAAGACTAGCATGGTTGTTGAAGAATCTATTCATGTCAAATTTAATGAAGCCTCGGGTGTTGAAAGAATACCCAATGACGATAGTGATGAAGAGGATATTGTTGAACCTATTGTTCAAAGCGATGCTCATAATGATAAACCTTCTATTTCATATGATCAACCTTCAAGTTCAAATATTCCTCAAGAAGAAAGGGGTGATACTTCGAATCTTCCCGTAGCATTGAAATTTAAGGGAGATCACCCGAAAGATCTTATCATTGGTGATCCCCTTGATAAAGTAATGACTCGAAGGAATTTTGCCGAGAAAGCTCTTATATCTCAAAAAGAGCCTAAAAATGCTAAGGAAGCTATTGAGGATGAAGATTGGTTTTTGGAAATGCAAGAGGAGTTGAATCAATTCGAAAGAAATGATGTATGGGAATTAGTACCTTGTCCTCCATCTCAAACAATTATTGGTACAAAATGGGTATTAGGAACAAACTTGATGATCAAGGCAACATTGTTCGAAATAAGGCAAGGTTAGTAGCTCAAGGGTATTGTCAAGAAGAAGGTATTGACTATGATGAAACTTTTGCACCCGTAGCACGTTTAGAAGCTATTCGTATTTTACTTGCCTATTCTTGTTTCAAAAATTTCAAACTTTACCAAATGGATGTTAAATCCGCTTTCTTAAATGGTATTATTCAAGAAGAAGTCTATGTAAAACAACCTCCGGGGTTTGAAAATTTTTCTAGGCCTAATGATGTTTATAAACTTAAAAAGGCTTTGTATGGTTTAAAACAAGCACCGTGCATGGTATGATAGACTTAGCTCTTTTCTTTTGCAAAATGGTTTTACAAGAGGCAAAGTTGATACTACACTCTTTGTTTTTGAAAAAGGGCAAGATTGTTTACTTGTGCAAATTTATGTTGATGATATTATCTTTGGTGCTACTAATGAATCTTTGTGCAAGAAATTCTCCAAGTTAATGCAAGGTGAATTCGAGATGAGTATGATGGGGGAGCTAAACTTCTTCCTTGGACTTCAAATTAAGCAATGCCAAGAAGGTATCTATATTTCGCAATCAAAGTATACAAAAGAACTTTTGAAGAAGTTCGGCATTGAAGAAGGAAGAACCGTCTCGACTCTATGACAACCAATGTCAAAATTGACAAAGATGAAAAAAGGCAAGTCGGTTGATGAATCCAAGTATCGAGGTATGATTGGTAGTTTACTTTATTTAACCGCTAGTAGACCGGACATTCTTCATGCCGTATGCCTATGTGCTCGTTTTCAAAGCAATCCAAAAGAATCTCATATGAGTGCCGTTAAACGGATTTTTCGATATTTGAAAGGCACTATTCAATATGGTTTATTTTATCCAAAGAATGAAATCTTTTCTCTTAAAGGTTATAGTGATTCGGACTATGCGGGTAACATTGATGATCGGAAAAGTACTTAGGATCATGTCAATTTTTAAGCGATTGCCTAGTTTCTTGGTTTTCAAAGAAGCAAAAAGCGTGTTTCTCTTTCAACGGCCGAAGCGAATATATTTCCGCCGCATTTTGTTGTACTCAACTTCTTTGGATGAAACAAACCTTAGCGGATTACAAATGCTCTTTTGAAAACGCACCTATCTTTTGTGATAATGTATCCGCTATAAATATTGCTCAAAATCCGGTTCATCATAACCGTACTAAACATATTGAGATTCGACATCATTTTCTAAGGGATTGTGTTTCAAAACGAAAAATTGAGATATCGTTTGTGCCATCTCAAGATCAATTAGCGGACATTTTTACAAAACCGCTAACTTCCGAGACTTTTGCGTCAATACGAGCTCGGTTAGGCATAATGCATATTGAATGAGGTCTACGTTTGCATTTTGCATGTTTTTAAAACTTAGGGGCGAAAAATCGGATTTTTGGTTGAAAATTCGGATTTTGAAAAATTTGTCAAACAGTGAAATTTGAAGAGGTTGAGGGCAACCGGTCGCCCTCAACGTCGACCGGTCGCCCTCAACCACGACCGGTCGCCCTAAGCCATTTTTGGTTTAAAATCGTTCTGTCTTCAGCATTAGTCTTTTTCACTCATTTTTGGCCATTTTTCGTCCCCTTTGCCAAATGCACACTATTGTCACTCAAAATTGATTTTTATGCATTCCATTTATATCTTGGACCGTATATAGCATGTTTATCATCATCATTGCTCATCCTTTCCGATCAAATGGTAAGAATTTTCCTTACTTTGCTCAATTGGGTTGAACCTCGAGTTTATGGCCTTTCTTGTATATTACTTGATGAAATTTTTTTATGATCATGATGAGCTTAGTTGTTATCTTTGTATTGTATGATGATTGGTATGATTTGGTGATGAAAATTTTTGGCTTGGATCATTTACAAGGGCTATATACAACTCTTTTTATTTTTCACGCCCACAATGTGTTCGATGAAATGTTTCAATGAAAATTTCAACTTCTACATGATTCTCTCGCTTCCAAAAGTCTTCTATACTCATTGAGATCATGTTTTGGGAAATAAAACGAGCGTATGAACTCTTCATGATGCATTTCTCCCATTTTCCTTGGTTTTTAAGCCTAAAATTGCTCAATGGTTGATAAATCGTCTCTTTGGCGCACTTTGATATATCTATGATGTTTCTATCATCCTAACATTCTTTTGATGATTCCAAAGGGGGAGAAACAGGAAATTGGCTCGTTAGCTCAAAGAAGCCAATAAAAGCTCATAATAGAAGCTACAAGCTATGGCTTTTTAAGGCCATAAGTTGTGAAGAAAACTTAGTCCAATGGTTGTTTTATGGACTTTATGGACTTGTTTGCATGGACATTAAGTATTTGTGACAGGGGGAGCTTCTAAGCTCATGAAGTTATTGTTTATTTTGTAAAAGCTTGTGCTTCTAGCTTATGCAATATTTCTTCTTAATGTGCTTGTTGATAGGGGGAGCGTTTGTAAAATGTTTTTAAACGGATAGTTTACTCTTAAACCGGAAAATTATTTTGTTTTTCAAATCGTCCTCTTGAAAATTGTTTTGGTTTGTAATCATCAAAAAGGGGAGTTTGTTAGATAAATGTTTTTATCATGATTTTGATGATTTTGTTCTAAAGAGTTTTTATACCAAAACAATGTCCCTAAATGTTGTCCTAACACTTCCAATCGATCTAAAATGTTTTTACTATTTTTGGAGTATTTCTTGAAGTTAATATTCGATTTAAAATTGGACAACACTTTTGTTTCAGGCTCGACCGGTCGCCCTATAGGGCAACCCGCACTGAGTTGAGTTTTGAAACAGAAAATGGGGACGTAAGAAAAAAGGAGGGGCGACGGTCGACCAGGTGGGCGACGGTGTGGTCGGACCGGTCGGCCGGTGGGCGACACTGCACTGCAAGTTGGATTTTGTTCCGACTTCTCTGTTTCGTAAAAACGTCGGCAACCGGCCGGTCGAGTGTGAGGCGACGGTCGCACCCTTCGACCGGTCCCCCTGTGTAAAAATTCGCGAGAATTCAATTTCAATCTTATCTCTCTGCGACCGGTCGAACCCCATGTTTGACAAAGAAACTATCCGTTGCGTTTTGCATGACTTTTCCTATTTTGTGGGATTGATTTCTAACAGACTATATTGATGATTTTAAATGGTTTCTTTTGCAGCAAATCACTCCCCAAGAAGGAGCCAATGTCTGGAAATCAAAGCCAAGACCTCTCCTATAAATAGAGGCTTCATTCAAGCAACAAGATACAACACTCCATACAAGCAAAGAGCAAACAAAGCAAACACTTTCATATATCTTGTTGTATTAGCCTTAGCACTTTCACTTGCACAAATTTGAGGTCTAGGCTTTCAATTCTTGATTACACTTGCACTCATATTGTATCAATCATTATTGAGTTGTAATCTTGATTTTGGTCATCATTCAACACAAGACATCCTTGTGAGTATTCTTGTGGTAAGAATACACTTGGGTGATCTAGGTGATAGGTGTTTGAAGGTTGTGGTAATCTTCAAAGGTGTTGTAAGAGGGTTGTGGTAATCCTAAAGGTGTTGTAAGAGGGTTGTGGTAATCCTCAAGGTGGTGTAAGAGGATTGTGGTAATCCTCAAAGTGGTGAAGGAGGGTTGTGGTAATCCTCAAGGTGTTGTATTAATTTTTGGTAAATTAATAAAATTCTTTTTCTTTTCAAAATCCATCCCGGATATACTGGGGTGGTAGAGGATTAGGCCCTAGGTGGGTTGAACCTCTTTAAATCGACGAGTGTTGTTTTATTTCCGCATTTACATTCTCGTCTTTGGTTGATTATTCGAAAAAGAGGGCAAAATCTGAAAAACTGAGATAATCTATTCACCCCCCCTCTAGATTATCGTAGCCACTTGGACTAACACTTATTATGCTCCTATTGAACATAACAATGAGAATTCTTTTGAGGAGTTGAGAAGGAGTAAGAGACAAAGAAAAGAAACTTCATTTGGAAATGACTTTTATACATATCTAGTAGAAAATGACCCTTTAACATTTTCCAAAGCTATTTCATCTTCTGATTCTTTATACTGGAAAGAAGCCATCAAAACTGAAATTGATTCTATTGAACAAAATAAAATTTGGACTTTAGTTGATTTGCCACCTGGAGCTAAACCTATAGGTTGCAAATGGATTTTTAAGAAGAAATATTATCCTGATGGAACTATTGAAAAATATAAAGCTAGATTGGTTGCAAAAGGTTTTACTCAAAAACAAAATGTGGATTATTTTGATACTTTTGCACTAGTAACTAGAATTTCTTCTATCCGAGTTTTGATTGCTTTGGCTTCTATCCATAAACTTTTTATTCACCAAATGGATGTAAAAACTGCTTTTTTAAATGGTGTTGAAAGAAGAGATTTATATGGTGCAACCAGAAGGGTATGTTGTTTCTGGAAAAGAAAACAAAGTCTGTAAATTACTTAAATCATTATATGGTTTAAAACAAGCACCTAAGCAGTGGCATGAGAAATTTAATCAAGTTTTGTTATCTGATGGTTTTACTTCTGTTGAAGTTGATAGAGGTGTTTATACAAAACTTGTTGATAGTGAGTGTGAGATTATTTCTTTATATGTGGATGACATGCTCATATTTGGTAGCAACCTTGATTTAATTTATAAAACCAAAGAGTTTCTTGCTTCAAACTTTGATATGAAAGATTTGGGTGAAGCAAGTGTGATATTGGGTATTAAAATCATAAGAAAAGATAATAACATTATGTTAACGCAAGAACATTATGTTGAGAAGCTTCTTAAGAAGTTTGGACATTTCGATGTCAAACCTGTGAGTACTCCTTATGATGCTAACACCCAATTAAGAAAAATCTTGGTGATCCTGTGGCTCAATCTGAGTATGCGCAGATTATTGGGAGTCTGCTGCATTTAATGAATTTTTCACGACCTGACATAGCCTACGTTGTGTGTCGATTGAGCAGATATACACATAATCCCAACCGTGATCATTGGACTGCTTTAGTCAGGCTAATGAAATATTTGAGAGGTACCATGGATTATGGTATTCTTTATAGTGGATTTCCCTCCGTACTAGAGGGATTTAGTGATGCTAATTGGATCTCTGGTTCAGATGAGATTAAATCCTCTAGTGGTTATATATTCACTCTCGGTGGGGGTGCAATTACTTGGAAGTCAGCTAAACAAACTATCATAGCAAAATCCACGATGGAGTTTGAGTTTGTTGTGTTAGAGTGCAATGAGGCTTAGTGGTTGAAAAACTTCTTAGCAGATATTCCGTTGGGTTCAAAACCAACACCTTCAGTGTCTATGCATTGTGATTGTCAAGCAGCAATCACAATTGCAAAGAATAAATCCTTTAATGGTAAAAACAGACATATTCATCTGAGACATGATGTGGTTAAACAGTTGTTAAAAGATGGAGTAATATCGATTGATTATGTGAAGTCAGAAGTGAATTTGGTCAATCCTCTGACTAAACCTTTGGGAAGAAAATTCATTATTGAGACATCGAGGGGAATGGGACTTAAGCCAATTGATAAATTAACAGTGACAAAAACCCAATCTTTGTGATTGGAGATCCCATAAATAAGGTTCATATGGGTAATAACAACACACTTGTTAATTCTGTTAGCACTAAATTAATTCTCCCTTCCTATGGTGTGAGAAGTGCTAAAATTGCAATTATGTGAGGATGAGTTACTAAAACTCTTAATGAATTTTATATCCCTTAAGGGTGGTATATTTAATTGCAAAATATACTTGATGAAATTCACCTATATGAGTGTGGAGTGGGGCCGCTCCTATGAGACTTTGGCATATCTCTAGAGCACTCATGAATATCAGGCACGCACGCATGGCCTATTAGCGCAACACCGCATTGAATGGCAAAATTTTGAGAGGGTGTAATGTGACTGGTGAGATTTTAACTTACAGTAAAGAGTCTTTGGTTCATAGAAGCTACTAGCTTCACCAAAACTCTATATTTTAAATCTTATCTTTCTAGATATGGTTCATAGTCCAAAAGACACCAGATTCAATGCATTATACACTTATATTTGTAACCAGCAGATCATTTCTTCTTACTCTTTATAAATCTTTTAAAAACATGTGCGGGATTGTTGTATTTTGTGAGTGTTTTTAAAAGATTGTATATCCCACATAGGAAACCAAAAGGAGCTTTATCCTCTTTATTAATGAGTGACCCTTATGGGCTTAGTGAAAATGGACCAAGAGAATAAGGAGGCCTCACGCACATAAAGAATTGGGCCAAATTTGCGGTTTCAAGTTTAAAATCGCAGATTTATCCCCTTCCCCTGCGCGTGGGCGATAGAGGCTCGACCCAGTTTATTTTGCCACTTTAAAATTAATTTTGGGCTTAGCATTTTAGTCTTAACTGAGTTGGACCGATTACTTCTTTTTTTTTAAAAAAAATCAACTCCTACTTTATGTTCCTAATTTATGGCTTGATATTTTTGACCAATTCAAATGGGCTCCTATTAATTGGGTCAGTCATGTTTCATAAAATTTTAAAAACGTTTAAAACTGAAGCCTAATATTTGGGGTTGGTTAAACGTATATTCGTTTCTTCCGTGTCTACCCGTTAAGCTTCAGTCTAAATAAGAAATGCCTCTGATGCTGGAAAATATGGAGAAAACATACAATCTGACTTCTTACTTGCATCTTTTTTCTGCTGCTATCAAAAAATAACAATTTGCTGGTTACAAATTTATTTTCCTATTTGCCATTTGAACACCTGTTGAATCCTGGGGGATTGATGAAATAAAATCCTTAAGGACAGTGCTTTCTCGCACGCCTCAGGTTTTTTCGGTTCTGTTTCGTTACAAGCTTATGAATTTCTGTTCTTTTCGGACTCCCGCACAATATTTACAACAGCTGGTAGTTGTTTCCCCCTTATTTAGTGCATGTGGTTTTTACTTGAGGAAGTTATTTCTTTGGGAAGTTATTAACACCTCTATTCAAAGCATATGAACCCTACTGAGGACGAGACGAATTTAGAGAGAGTTATTATTTTGAAGAAATCAGAGAGACTTTTGCTCAAAAGAAGTTTGATGGAGGAATGTGTGGTCTAGAGTATTGTGACACTTTATGCAACTTCTTCCTTGGATGTGTTTGTTTAATCTTTTTGAGAGAGCCTATGTTTAGATGAGTTGTAAATGGTGTGCATTGAGAGATTCTCTCATTTTGTAATTGAGTGTTGCCTGATCTACAAGATCTAAACTGGAGTAAATTTTAGCCTTGTTGTATTTATACTTTGTAACAACGTTTCATCTAAGTGTTTTTGTCCTAAAGACATCGTACAAGTATTTCTATACTTGTACATAATTTTGAATCTTCTTGTGTTTATTTTTTTATAGATGTCGTTCTATTTCTATCGTTGTGTTCAATATACAAGACTTTCGCTGTGACATAATAAGTGTTGGCAGAAAAACAGAGAGTTCACACAAACATAATCATTATACAAACATCATTTACTGTATATTATTTCTTGAACAAAAAGAACTTCGTATTTCTCTCATTTCAAATATGGTAAATAAAATCATATTGTATTAAAGACTCTAAAGCCGAATAAATACCCACTTGAATCATGGTCCTAAAATTACAGTCTCAATAGATTAATAAATAAACAACATAAAAATAAAAAATGATCAACAAAACAGGAACAATTGGAAATATTCAACAGGCACGTTTTATGGCTCGACTTCAGTAGTCCTAGAGTTGCAAATAGATATAATTTCATTTTGGAAAGGGTAAATCTTACTTGGCCCCGATACTCTCCTTGAGTATCATTTTACCCCTTATACTTTCATTTGTATCATTTTACTTCATTATACTCTTAATTAGTATTACTTTACCCCTTGTGCTTTTAGAATATTATTTTATAGCCATATACTCAAAACAATGATCATTTTATCACTAACTATTAATTTTATTAAAATAACAAAATTAAAATTATTTAACTAATAAACTTGTATTTATTTTCTAAATTAAATTTAATAACTTAATTAATTAACGTTTGATATTAAATCTATTATATTTTACATTTAGTTTCTAATTATTTAACTTTAATATAGTCCCTATTAAATTAATATATAATATGATATTTCTATTAGCTATTATATTTATACTTTTAATTTATTATTAATCACAAACTTAAAATTATATAATATTTAATACAATTTTATCAAAAATGTGAAATATTGTTAACAATTTTTCAATATAATTTAATAAAAACTGTGTTATATAAAAAATAGTCATTTTAGTGGTTAATTTTTTAATACAATTTTTTTAGATTTATTATGAAAAATGTATGAATATATTAGTTTACTGAAATAAGCTACAGTATAATTATTTAACAGGAACTATTTTAATTTTAATAAAAAGAAAATAAGTTTTCCAAAAACAATTATATGTATTTAATGCCATTGTTAAATTAAAAATAATAGTAGGGATAATTAGGTTATTTAATAAAGAATAGGATAATTAAATGATATTTTAATTATATAAGGGGATAAAGTGATACAAATTGATAGTACAAGAGGGTAAAGTAATACAATTAAAAGTACTCGGGGATAAATTGATACTCAATGAGAGTATGGGGGTAATAGATTTACACTTTCGGAAACTTTTCTTTTTAGGTTAGAGAATAGCATGAAAAATTTGCAGGGAAAATGAGAGAACTTTTTGAAGATGTGATGGATATGGAACGGAAATATGTTCTCTTTTGACATGCCTTGTTAATTGTTATTGCAATTTATTTATGAGACTGGAATCCTACATAAGTATTACTGTATTAGTGGATACTAATTTACTAATGTGTGGTTTTATATTCTCGTACTCTTTTACGTGAAAATAAATATATTAAATGGGTTAGCGAGTTCTCCTGACCTGATTTCCAAGTAGCGGAAAATAAATATATTAACTTCCCACCATGTTATCTAACACACTTTAACATGTGGAGGGAAAAAAAAGATCACCCAACTCCATGTGAAAAAAGGGGTAAGTAGATCTGGGTTCCAGTGGGAGAGTGGATAGTGTCGAACATAATTGTTCTCTCACCAGGAGGATTGTGTGATATCCGCGATTTACCGTCCCATTTTGATTTTATTTTATTTTTTAAAAAAATACATGCATATATCACCCAAACTCCATTGTGAAAAAGGGGTAAGTCGAACCGAACCGAGCCGAGCCGAGCTTTTGAGTGTTTGAGTTTGGCTCGTTTATTATCGAGTCGAACTCGAGCCTTAATTCGAACATGTTGATGGCTCACGAACTTTTTCGAGCCTTATCGAGCCTAAACGAGCTTAGTAAATATTAATTAAAAATCAAAATATTCTTCAATTTATTACAAAAAAAAACATAAAATTATTTATATTTAAAATTCATAATATATTTATTAAAACTTATAATTTTATTCAAAAAATTAATTTTATCGAAATATTTTTTATATTATCTAAAGTAAAAATATGAAAAATTAAAATCAAATTGTTAGTTCAATTTATACAAGTTTACTATCGAGCCTATTCACGAGCTTACTAACGAGCTTGTTCACGAGCTAACGAACCGAATATCTCTAAGTTTGAGTTTGGTTCATTTATTTTAACGAGTCTCATTAAACGAACTCGAACGAGCTTTTATCGAATCAAGCTCGAATAGCTCACGAGCGGCTTGGTTCATTTGCAGCCCTAGTCACAGTGAAACACTTAACAAAATCACAAGGGGTTTGGGCACTACCCACTAGGGGTGTAAAAGAAGCTAATCTTTTTTATTTGATTCAGTATTCGAATTCGTATATTGACATTCAAATTCGGGAATTAGAATATGAATCCAAATAAGAATATTTATTCCGATTCGTATATTATGCGAATACGAATATGAATATCATTATATTTGATTCGAATATTCTTTCGAATATTCGAATAATGTATATATATATATATATATATATATATATTACATTTACGTGACACAAAAACTTATGTGAGGTCGTCTCACGGATTTATATCCGTGGGACGGATCCTCACATGGTCATCATCCTCCCTATTTTTCCTCTCTTTTCTCACTGGTCCCCCTCCTCATCCTCCTCCCCTCTCTTTCTTTCTAACGTGTTCTTTAATTATTCTCTAGTTTATCTCTCATCTTATTGGTCTTCCATTCCTCTCTCTCCACTTGTCCTTCCTCTCTCTCCTCATGTCCCTCTCTCTATACACATATTTTACTTATAAAAATCTCACAAAATCCAAATTCTTCATAAATTAAATACCCAAAGAAATTATACTTTAAAAACGTATACTTTTCATGGTATAATTGATACTTTTTTAAAAAACAAAAAGTGATATTTTTTAAATAACAAAGAAATATTTGTTTTAATAATAAGTGATACTTTTTAATACGAAATGATACTTTTTTAATACGAAATGATACTTTTTCAATAAAATGTGATACTTTTTAAAATGAAATTATACTATTTTAATATGAAATGATACTTTTTCAATAAAATGTGATACTTTATTAATACAAAATGATACTTTTTAATAACATGTGATACTTTTTTAATAAAAATAAATTTTATTTTAGTAAAAAGTGACACTTTTTTAATAAGAAGTGATACTTTTTCTATAAAAATTGATACTTTGTTTTAATAAAAATAATAATTTTTTTAATAAAAAGTGATACTTTTTTAATGAATGCTAATACTTTTTTAATAAACACTGATACTTTTTCCAAAGAAGTGATATTATTTTTAATAAAAAGTGATATTTTTTTTATAAGAAGTGATACTTTTCGAGTCTAATGTGATATTTTTTCATAAAAAGTGATACTTTATTTTCTCCATATTTTTTCTTTGTTTCATTCATGTAGAGAGAAAGAATGATTATAGACGTGGAAAGAGAGAGAGAGGGACCACAAGAAAAGTTGGATGAGGGGAGAGAGAGAGAGAGAGGAGGGACCATGAGAGGAGTGAGGTGTGAGGAGAGAGAGAAAGAGGGGGGACCATGGAAGGAGTGAGATCTGGGGAGGGAGAGAGCGACACGTGAGTATATATATATAGAGAGAAGGGACATGTGAATTTTAGGTAATGGGGCTCCGTATCACGAATTTAGATCCGTGAGACGGTCTCACAAGAGACCTCCCCTTTACGTGAAATAGATTAATATATAACAAACCATATATTTATTTATAAAAAACTAGTAATCTCATATACAATTAGCGAACCCAGATACAATTTAAAGCCCATATGCAATTACAAGTAAAAGAAAGAAATAGAAAAATAGGTGAATCATCTTAAGAGATCATAGGTCAAAAAATATTTAGATTTAAATTATTGTTGCAATCTTATTAGATACTGTCGAAAAGAAAAAATATAGGTTAGGATTTCAAATACGAATATTCGAATTGATTCGTATATATTCGTATATATTTTCAAATAAGAATAAGAATCAATTTTTATATTCGCGTATTAAAAAAATATGAATAAGAATATTCTCTAAATTAGCCGAATATGGATAGAATATTTTGATATTCGACTCGATTTGGTTCGTTTACACCCCTACTACCCACTTAGGTAGCATCTCATTACCCGTGAAAAAGAAAGGAACATAAGAGATGAAAAATTAGGGGGCAGATAGTGAGGTTATTTTATTCAAACAAACGTGACATGTGCATTTTCGTAATACTTCTATGAATTATATCTTCATGTATTGTAATAGTTTAAAGGGGAAAAAAATATACCCCCAAACTATATTAACACTTTTTTATTAAGGATAAAATCGTCACTTTAGTTTAAAAAATTAAAATAAAATGCATATACATATATTATATCTTTCAATTTTTTATCCACAAAAAAAATAAGTATTTACTTGAATAAAATATATTATCAACAAAACAATTTTGCAATTTCTTCTTTGTTAACTACTTGTCGAATTATATATTATTACTTTAATTTATTTTATTATTTTTAAATAATATAAAAAACTAATTTCACAATAATTTAATTTAAATTAATGTATTGGATTATAATATTATTTTATAAATAATAATTTTAATGATATTCTTAGTTCTAAATAATATAAATAACTAATTTCACAATAATTTAATTTTAAATTAACGTATGAATTAAACTAATAAATTATAATATTATTTTATAAATTATAATTTAAACTATATTATAGTTTATTTTTATTCAATACACTAATTTAAAATTAAATTATTATTAAATTATTTTTTATATTATTTAAAAATAATAAAGTAAACTAAAGTAATAATATATAATTCGACAAGAAGTTAAAAAGGATGAAATTTTAAAATAGTTTTATTGACAATATACTTTATTCAAGTAAATATTTTTTTGTGGATAAAAAATTGAAAGAGATAATAAATGTATATGATTTTTATTTAAATTTTTTAAACTAAGGTGACAATTTAGCCCTTACTATTCTACCCTCAGGTGGTCATGTGAAAAAGGTAATATAGTTCAGGAGGCAACTTGAGATCTTTTCAAATTAAAGATCTTTTCTAATATATATTTTTTAATTAAATTTAATCAATTTAAATATAATTCTAAATAATTATGAAGAAATAATCTAGGCCAAATAACTACTATACATATATCATAAATAACTAAAATACATGAATATACAATTGATGTCCAATAGCCCGAATACATAATTTTTAAATCTCATTAGTTTTTAGTAAATATATCTTATAGTTTTATGTTTATTTTTTATTTTATATATGCAATATGGGCGTCAAACTTAATATCATAAAGAATATTATTAATATGATATATTATACATAAAAAACAGATAATAAAAATAAAATAGTTATTAAATTTTAAAAAAGAAAAAGCAAAAATATAATAAATTTTGTAGTACGACAGAAATATAGAAAGCGATTTTTTATATAATTCTAATTAAGGGACCTTAAAATTTTATTCATTTTACAGAATATATTTACTTTTTATAGTATATGAACACGAATGGAAAATTTTGGAGGTACTATTTATATAGACCTCTATTATTATATACATATAGATTAATAAAATGATCAAAACTTGAAAAAACAATACAAAAGAAAGGGTTTGTGATACTGCTAAAAGCGTAGATCACCCCGAATCAAGATTTCTTAAAAGCCAGTCCAAATTCTTCTCCGGAGCTAGCTTCATGCGGAAGTTAACACCAACAAATGTTAGACGGGCCCTGGGTTTATCTCAGGGAGGCCCTTCGACGCTCAAGTCAGCACATGTAGGAGGATAAATCCAGAGCAAAGAACGACAATTAAGAGCAATGAATTCAGAATGCTTACAAATAAACAAAGAGGGACATGTTTATACCTGGGTTGATGGGTCGCATAACTTTGTGTGATAAAGTGAGTCACGTGGGTCAGATAGTTATATTTGTGGTCCAACAATGATTAATAATATTGGATAACTAATAGTAAATTTAGAATTAAATAATGTGTAAAATTATGCAATAATAATAATTAAGAATAGTCGAATGTGTCCCCAGTATAAGACCCTAGCTCCCGGGCTGCGGAGACGGAGGGAGCAATGTGGGAGCTAAAAGATATCACGTTCCCTTGTCTTCCTTCTAAGTTGGGCTTGGCTTAAGAGGTTTTACTCATTCTTACACCAAGGACAAGCTTGGGAAAAGAGCTTTTTACCATGTCTTCAAGAGTAGAATTTCTCTCTACCTTTCTTCAATTTTGAATTCATTGTTTGGTGGTAAACTTGGTGAAAATCTTGTTGGAGGAGAGTAGGCGAAGATGGCGTTCTCTAAGACATAAATCTTCATTGACAAGTAACTGCACATTCATAGTAAAGGAAAATGGTGAAAACAAATCACGAATTATATTAATTATTCAAATGAAATGCAACATAATTACACGGCTTGCGGGTCGAAAAAACTTGAGACTAAATTGTTTTACCCCACTTGGGCGAAATTAAATTAATTGATATATAAAAACGGATAATAGCTCTAGGGGCGACTTCCTTCACTGTGCAAGGGGAGACGATGCGTTTTGCAATCTTGTCCTACTGAGGATCCTTGGTGCAGTTTGTGCTGATCCACATAGTCCTTCAGGTTCCCTCGTTGAATCAATCTCTATCACCCTCTTCAGCTAGACGCAAGTTTCAGTAGTATGTACCCTATCCGATGGTAGCGGCAATATTTGTTGGAATTTACTCTGTTGGGATTGTCTTTCGTTGAAAGGGGAGTTTTTTTTATCCCCTTCTTCTGTGCGACGATTAACACTTCGGCTACGGGTGCATTCAGGGGAATGAGTTGTGACTTTGGTCTCTTCTCCCACCATCTCTTCTATCACCTCATTTAGGCTGGTTCTTGTTATTTTCTCTGACCTTGCACTTGTGGCTGGACTCAAGCTTGGTGGTCTCTTCTACTCGAATATGCTTCTCGACACGACTCAATAGTTCCTCTAAAGAGACAGGATGTTTCCTCTAAAGAGAGGATCAATAGTTCCTAAAGACTTCATTCAAGGTCCGAGTATAAAAAACATGCTGATTGATTAGAGACAGGATGTTTCCCAAAAGTTGGAACAAATGTGCTCTTGGAACACTTCTTGATGGAGAATTAGTGTATAAAACTCTCCATGAGTTTGCGCTCTTGGCGAAGGTTCTGATGTAGGATTCATGTCAAGGTATGATGTTGGATACTGGAGACTTCATTCATGGCTTCCCGAATTACCTCATACATTCCCTCAAGGACTTCCCTTCCTTATGCCTGAGTTGGAACAAATGTGATATAGTCTTGGAACACTTTCTGTTGATGGAGAATTAGTGTATAAAACTCTCCATGAGTTTGCCCATCCCAGTGATGGATCCGACTAGGAGTTGGTTGAACCAACTCAAGACATGTTTAGTCAACGTAGTTTGAAACACCTTACATTAGGAAGCATATGTCATGTCATAAAGGCCGGTCTTGGCATAGAACTTGTCCATGTACTACTAAGGATCTCAAGTTCGATTATACTCGAGGAGATTTGAGGTCAAAATGATGCCTATTTGTGTTAGGAAATTTATTGTTTAGATTTTTGCCATGTAAAACTTAGAATAGGAAGTTGGCACCCCCAATTCTTGTTGTAAAATGCATTGTAATAAATAGAGCTATCTTTAGATCTTTAATGCGAGACAATCGAAGACTAGAAGGAAGGCTCGAGAGTTCTGAGATCTTTAATGCGATGGCTCGAGTTGAAAGTTAGAATGCGGTCAAGTCGAGATAATCAGAAAAGATCCGTTGTACGTAAATCAACTCTTCCACTCTTCCAGCGTGCAAAAGGAATAAGTGTGAACTTGCGAGCGTTGAGCTTTGTTTCTAGCTTCTTCTCTTGGGGCTCGGTGACTTTCAAAAATAAGCCTATCTCTTCAACGGGCAAATTTTTGAAAGTCTATAAAAGGCCGAGGAGTTTTTTTGGTTTTCTCCCCAAAAACTTCATTTCTTAGAAAATCAAAAACATGTTTCCCTTAAGTTGGGGTCTTCAGTGGTTGGCGGAGCTTGGAGAAACCTCCCAAAAGCTCCCGTCGTGACTTGGTACCTCAAACTATTCTAGATAACTTCTTCAAGCATGGTTTGACGGGCTTCTTGTGTCAAGCGAACTTCTTCGTGATCGAGTCCCGAGTCCCTCTATGTGATCAAGGGCACCTTCTATGTGGAGGAGAAGATGTGTCCATCCAGGAGGAGGGGGTTGTCCTCTCGTTTTCTAGGTGGTCTATCTTATTTTTGATATTTAATTTCGGGATCGACTTAAGAATTTATTCCTATCCACTTGCGATTTTGTCTAAATCAAGTAAATCTCGCTTAATCAAACTTAAGGCAATTTCCTGAAAAACAAACGACGCCAAAATGATGTTGCTAAAGTGAGTCGTAGATCTAACTCGCTTGATTGACTAAATTGAGTCAAGGTTTAGAAAATTCACCCAATTTCTTTGGAGCTAGTAAATTCTTCGTATGAGAACTTGTCTGCAACATCAGCAAACATTAGATGGGCCCAGTGTTTGTCCCAGGGAAGCCCCTCCGACGCTCAAGTGAGCACGTGTCGGAGAATAATTCCAGAGCAACGAACAACAGTTGAGAGTAATGAATTCAGAATACTTACAAATAAATAAGGAGAGACCTATTTATACACGGGTTGATGAGTTGTCAATTTTGGCCTTACCCGATAAAAGCACCAAGTTTGGCTCTAGTATTCTAGGCCCGAAAAATACCGGGTCGACCCAGTCTGCCCGATTTTTGTATGCTACGGGCCGGGCTTGGGCTCTAAAATTAGAGGCCCGTTTACTATTTGGCCCCCGGGCTGACCCGACTCGGCCCGTTTGACAGCTCTAGCTGCATGGACCAAATATTATAAATGTTATCTAACAATAGTTAATAATATTGAATAATTAATTAGGTAATTTTAGAATTAAATAATGTGTACAATATTAAAAAAATAGTTGGGAAAACCCAAATTTGTCAATAACAGTTTGGATTGTGACTAGAAGACTTTTCCACTGCGATTGAGTTAGGACCAAAATAAACGAAGTAATGGATAAATTTGGATAAGTTTTTTGAACTTATATTACATAAATTAATATATAATTTCTTTCCTCCTCCTTCAATAGCTGGATAGTTTTATCTACTTCAAACATAGTTGCAATTGCGCGATGCCAGTGATGAAGTTTGCAGTGTGGTATTTGCTCTCTTAGATATGGTTAAGCTCATACCCCAGGTCAGTAGCATTAAAAATCTAAATATAATGTTGCAACTTGTATTACATATTAATGTGGAGTAACTTATTTTAGTAATTATTCTTTATTTTTTAAATAGAACATTAATAATTAATTAATTATTAATTATTTCACTAGACTCTAATTATTTGTTGAGTTATAGACCCACAAAGCCCAAGTTGCAACATTAAGCACATGATGCCCAAAATCCCATGTATAAATAGCCAAATTTTCATCATTTGTAAGTTAATATGAATTTAATTACTTAAATCCTCTACATTACTAGACAAATTTCAGTACAAGTACTAACTTAAGCATCAAAACGACTACTCTAGGACTACTCTATAGCCCTTTAACTATTTGTCGTGTTGCATGCCAATTCCATAACTTGGAGTATTACTACTCGTGGACCTATTACCATCTTAGGAGTGATCTACACTTCTTGGTAGCATCATTTTGGAGTTGTTATGGGAACTTGGCCAAATACCAAAGATGCAGATCAGATTAAGAACCAGATGAACTAGCTCCCGAGCAACTAACTCCATAACAAGTAACCCATTACAGGAGAACATACCTCCTATGAGACCTCTTTAAGACTATCGTCCAGCAAGAGGAGTTCCACAAGCTGAGAAGTTTCATGAGACCGAAGTTTCATATGTCTCAGGAAGTTCTACTAGTGCCATGGATGATGATACAAACAAATGTCGTAACGCAATATGCTACTGCACAAGTTAGACGAGTACCGCCTCCAGCTCCACCATTACCGATGACCCTAACTTAGTAAGAGTTGAAGGAGTGAACAAGACTCCAGGACTAATAGCAGCAGTAAAAGCTCAAGCATGAGCTGCAACAGTGAATGAATGAAGTAATCTTAAGAAATAAGAACCAAAAAGCTCTAGGAAGGGGGTGTAGGTGTAAGAGCCTAGAAAAGACAATCTCAACTCCCAAGTACACATGTTCATTCAGGTTGAGGAGTCCAAGACTGCCAGCAAGCACACTCAAGTGCACTCTAGGGCATTGGTCTTAAGGAGAAGAAGTTCTTTTAGTCTAGCGGAACTACACTTCCGCATGTGTTGAGACTTCAAATCTCCCGGAGCACGATGGGGCAAGAGATCCCCAAAAACACTTGGAAACGTTTTTGACTAAGGAAAATCTTTAGGATAAGAGTAACGTAACCTACAACAAAGCTTTTTCAGCAACTCTCAGGAGAGAACTCTTTATTGGTTCAATAAACTCCCGTTGAATCCATCGCTAGCATAGATAAACTTATGTAGAGCTTTTTGTATCAATTCACCATCAACTGGAAATACTTGAAGACTATGATCTCTTACTTACTCCCACCAAGTAGAAATACAAATAAGTCATAAACGAATATATGCAACACTTCTTAGAATATATGGGTCCATATGCAATATCTTAGCAGGGATCCTCCAACAGAATTTACTTTAAGGGAGGCTGAAGAAGTCCATCGATGGAAAGCCCCATAATTCCTTGAATAAACTATTATATTCTGCAGAACATGATTAAGGAGGCCACTTGCCTAAAAGTATGTTCCAAAAGGAAATCTCGAGAAGAAGATGGGGTAATCCTAGAAAGAGAGAGTGAATGAAGTTGAACAAAAGGAACACTCCACCTAACCACTGGGGTTAGCCTAGTGGCCACGGGCATTACTCTTCAGTGAAGAGGTTTGGATTCGAGTATCTGCAATGACAGAACCGGATTTTTTCTATAAAAAAAAGATCACTCCACTGAATGCACCTCATTGAGGTGTCGCCCAAAGGCAATGAATCATTGTACCTCCAAGGAAAATGAATTAAAATACTAAGAGACTCTATCGAAAAAGTATTGTTGCTCCCATCGCAAGAAGAGCCATATTACAGAGAACTCTTTTTAGCTCAAGGATGAGATAGAAGACTTAATTAAAAGAGGATATATAAAGGAATATAAAAATCAGCACCCGAGATAGGACCATCCAAGCCAGGCCATGGATGAGATGCAACAAATGCCAGCAACTCGAACTTCACGACCAGTGGATAAATTGGACCTCAAATTGCAGAAGAAATTAGAGGGGAGCTCACAGGACTACAAAGTCCAATCCTCACCATAAAGCAGATAATGTGATGTGAAGAGTAATGCATAGGTAACCCAACAATACTGCATCATCAATTTGAAAGAATACCAAGTCAAACAATAGTTAGTAAAGACAACATCGAAGCTCGAATTTCTCTCCCTTACAGGCTTGAGGAGAATCACGCTAAGTCATTACTTGGCTTGAAGAATACACAACTAGGTCAATGTCCTCCTGTAAGAGGCAACTACTCGTCCAAGATAAATTTCTAAGTCCCGTAAGTGGAATGTTACACGCTACCCCGAGCCTCAGGCCAATGCCTCCCTATAAGAGACAGTTGCACGTTGTCTAAAGCAAAATTTTCAAGTCCCGTAAGCAAAAAGCTACGCGCTGCTTGAAGCTACCAGACCAATGCCTTCCAGTAAAAGACAGTTATGCGCTGCCCAAGGTAAATTTGTAAGTTGCATAAGTAGAAAGGTGCGCACTGACACGGACCACTAGGCCAATGCCTTCATGTAAGAGTAAGGGTGTTCATCAAATCAAATTCCAAATTCTTCGACTTCCTCGAATCGAATTAATCGAATGTAATTTTTAAAATCTCAATTCGAAATTCAATCCTAATTTGATTAATTTCGAATCAAAATTAATCGAATTGAATTTGTTGATTTTTGAATCAAATTTGAGTCAATCCAAAAATCCAAATTTGTCAAGAAACCGAGCACGGTTGTGTTTCAGACCCATATTTTTCAAGCAAAATTCTAATTTTATGTTTAATAAAAGAATTTTACGATGAAACAAAAACATAAACATACCATATAAATTATCAAAACTATATTGTTACTTTAAATATATTACAAAAACTAAAGACAAAATAATTTTAAGTCTGAGATCTATTAAAATTAAAAGCATAATGTTCTTTTTTTTTTTGAATTAAAAACATATTGTTCTTTTAAACTTAAACATATCATAAGACAGTTCAAAAACTACACAAATGATGCTGAGACTTTGAAATGAGATTGAAATGTGAAACTAGTTATGACCAATGCTATATTTCTACTATATACCAACTAATTATATTATTTCTATTTGCATATGCAATTTATATTTGTATAATTTTTGAAATATATAATATATAAATTAAATTTGGATTATAATTGAGTTTGAATCATTATACGAATTCGAATTGAAATACAAATACGAATCAATATCTGAATCGAATTTACTCGAATTTCACTTTGAATTAGGATTTTCGAATAGAATTTGGAAAAAAATTCTCAATTTATTATTCCATTGAATATTCATATTTGAAATTCAAGTTGATTCGAAATTCAATTCGAAATTCAAAAATCCTAATTCGAAATTGAGATTCAAATTCAAGTCGAATCAAATTTCGAATTGATTTGAAAAATGAACACCCCTATGTAAGAGGCATCTATATGTAGTCTAAGGTAAATTTCTAAGTCCATAAGTGGAAAGCTATGTGGTAGCACAACATGTGGCAAATTTCTAAGAAATTCTGGGAATTCCAAATTGCTCAGAAACTCTCATGTGAGATGTACATGAACACAAAAAATTGGAGCCTTTTCAATCTCCAACCAGAAATTAGGGTTTTCAACCCATTTCTAGCTAATATTGTGATTCTTCTCAACACCTTACCCTATATGCGAAAACTCTAATTTTTGTTAGAGATTCATAATCCCCAAGTATTTTTCGTTTAATCATGTGAGAATTTTTGAGTAATTTTGAAATTCCAGACATTTGATGACTGAATCCGAAATCTTTCAAAGTTGCAGGATGATTTTGCCAATTAAATTTAAACATGACCAATTTTGTCATATCCATATAGTTATAACGCCAAAATTGCATTTTACCATTGTCATGTGTATCTGTCCACCTGTGAATTAAACGATACCAAATTTGATATTTTAATATATGAAAAAAATGATTCCTTTAATAAATTTTTTATTTTGAAATTTTGGGGGGATCGGCTTGCCTAGCCCCGGTGGGTTGGATTGGGCCAAGATATTCTTTGCCCACCCTGTCCAGCCAAATGTACGGTTTGTGGCAAATGCCACAAATTTTTGCAAAACTGGGGTGGGTTGGGAGTGTTTTAATATTTTAAGTGTAGGCGTCATCCCCAAGGGCGCCTACGGCGCAAGTTTTTTTTTTATAATACTACCTCTTTTTTCTTTTCTTTTTTATTCTTGAAAATTAATTTTAAATATTAAATAAATACACAATTTTTGGATAGTAGTAGAATGTGAAATATCACTGTATGAAAATGCAATCAGTCGGTACACGAACAATCGAAACACTGCACGATCGATCTTGACATGAAGAAGAACAATCAAGACACTGATTAAAAATATTGAACCGGGTTAACCGGATCACCGATTTTCGTTTTTTTTTTTTCCGGATTTGACTGGGTCACAATGAATTTTTAACCACCCGATTTTAGTTTAAAATCGGACCGGACATGTGACCGGTTCTCGTTTAAATCGGTCGAACCGGCCAGTGTTAATGATATTGTAGTAAACCAAAATTGAAAAGAATCAATAAAACATATTATCTTCCAACAATAAAAATAGATTATAATTTTGAATAAAAATATTCAAATTGACTAATATATATTCGAATATTTTACAAATAAGAATAAAAAAAAGGAGTAAGTCTGCAAATTTCCTAATTATACCCTTTATATCGGTACGCGAATAATCGGAACTTCTCCAACTCAAGCAACTTGTCGGCTCATCTCTACGCTACCTAATACTGAGCAATCAAGTTCTTCTTCATGTCAAGAGCGATCGTGTAGTGTTTTGATTGTTCGTGTACCGATTGATTGCATTTTTATTCAGTGATATTTCATATTCTAGTTATCCAAAAATTGTGTATTTATTTAATATTTAAAATTAATTTTCAAAAAAAAAAAAAAAAAAAAAGAGGTAGTAGGCGCCAGTCAAACTGTCGCCTATTGTGTCAGAATATTAAAAAAAAGGAAAAAAGAAAACTTGCAATGGCGCCTACTTTTTTATGTGCCCATCTTAAAACATCAAAACCCTCTCAATCCACCTTGGTTTTGCAAATATTTGTGGCATTTGCCACAAACTGTCAAATTAGCCCAAATATAGAGTGCTTTAGCCCACGGTCGGGCCCATTTTGACAGGTCTAAATAGTATTGAGGCTTATTCTCTAAGCCACAAAAGATTGAGGGCAGAATAGCAAATTTCCATGAATTCTAAAACCCTCTGTGTTCTCAGGTGACCCGCCATTGCACCATCTCTCTTTGTTTACATCATTCGGTGTAGTTGTCCGATTAGCGAATAGCGAAAAGCGAACAGCGGAATCCATTACAGTATGATCTCCTTCGTCCTCATGCTTTTGTCTAATTATTTTATTTTTAGTTTATATTCTTTGTTTTACTTCCGTAATATATTTCTCCCTGAATTACAGTACAAAAGATTTTGTAAACAATTCCAAAAATATGTTTTTCCCTGAATTTCGGGTTGCAAATTGAGAAATCATTTTGTTACATATTTTTCACTAGGCTTGTAGTTGATGTTTGTTCTTTCTTCTTTTGCCGCAGGCCGCGCGTGTCAGAAAAAAAAATGGTATGTTATAAGGGTTTCCTTATGCCTTTGTTTTTTGAAATGTAGCTTTATTTTCAACTCTTAGAGATTTATTTTATTTTATTTTGTGTTAGCTGCCACTTTCGCTACTCAAGACTGCCCAAGGGCATCCCATGGTAAGTTTTCTCTACCATTACTGTTGATCTGTAGTTTTGTTTGGGTGTTGAAAAGGTATGGGGAATAGAGAGATTTTGCTTCTAGATTTCAAGTCTAAATTTTCAGTTACCTTCTGTTAAGCTGGTGAAAAAAAAGGGTAGAAACTAGAAAGAGAGGGAAAAAATAAAAATAAAGCGCCCGCATAGTTGATTGGCACGGCCAGGAAGAAAAAATCCAGAACTAAAAAAAAGGGATTGAAAATGAATTGACAGTGCGGTCAATAATATATTGTTTAAAAAATGATTAACTGAAACTTAAAAACTTCTGTTGATTGTTTAAGAATGTCACTTAGGAATGATGGTTCTGATTCAGTATCCACGTTTCATATGAATGTCTGAATGGTTTTCATGTTCACATTATATCTTTTTGCTGGGACTGATAATCTGCTACATGTAAAACAATGGTTATGGGGTGACAGTTAGTGGAGCTGAAGAACGGGGAAACTTATAATGGGCATTTGGTGAATTGTGATACTTGGATGAATATCCATCTCCGTGAAGTCATCTGTACCTCAAAGGTGAATCCTTGCCCAATCATCTTGAATGCTCCATTTTATTTTAACAGTTTGTCTATTTCATCCGGTATGGTTGTAATCAAAACTAATGATTACTGCAGGATGGAGATAGATTTTGGAGAATGCCAGAATGCTACATCCGTGGTAATACAATCAAGTACCTCCGGGTTCCAGATGAGGTATGCTCACCTTTCTTATTTAACATGTACATATTTGAGCTACATTTCTATGGGGTCATACTCAAATGTTAATTATGTACGATCTGCTAAGTGCTCTTCCTAAAAGCTCTATAACAGCAAGAACATTTGACTTCATGATTACTGCTGAATTCCAAATATATTACACAAATTTGGCTGTTCTTTTAAAATATTATCCATCAGAATGTGCAAAGGTAGTCACTACATGACATTTGCCTCACTTTGAATCAAATTCATTAATATAGAGATCTACCCATTTGTTGCCAGACTTTGTACCCTCATGTCTCAGTCATATCCGTCTGATTTTTGTTGGGGAACTCCCTTGCACGTTTAACAGTTGCAACAAAATTGTGAGATAATGAAGTGGATTATCAGGGATATGAAAGAACTAATATATTTTGGTCTACTTGCTATTGGACCAATGCTTTCATGATTATTTTAATCTAATGTGATCCTAATGGATACTTTGGATTTTTTAGGTTGCAAGACGTGTGTATGAATAAGGGTAATACTAAAAACCATGACGATTTAATATATATCATTCTAGACTTAAATGACATGTTTTCCCTGTTTTAACTATTAAAACTATTAATTGGAAATGGAAGGATGCAAGCCTTTTATGCTGACCAAGTGTTCATCTATGCATCTATGAGTAATATTCAAGGTTTTTGGGTGAAGTCAAGCTTATGTGCCTGGTGACAAGGTTCTATGATGGTCATTTCTTGGCTGTTGAGAACTAGGTAAACTGAATGATTCCATGTTTCATTCTTTGGCTTTGTTCCAGTGGAATGAATTGATGGAGCAATTAAAAATTCAATGATTCTCTGCTGCCGATAATTATTACTCCGTAACCTAGAATGTAATAGGTAGTTTAAGCTCATTGCATAGTAGGAACTGGCTTCTCCAAGTATAGCTTACTACCATTATTTTAACAGGTTATTGATCCTTGCCTTTTTTTTCTTTTGTATTTCTATCCCTCGGTTGCTCTGGAATGATGTACCTTAGCCAAATCAGACATCGATGTGCTCCAAAAGGTGTTGTCTACTAAAGCTTTTGTCAATCATTTGGAGGCTTTTAAATTATCTGCTTCCGTGAGTGGCATAAGCCTCAATCGAGCACCTTTTGTTGAAGTGCATCTATCTGGCGATGAAAACAGGGATTGGTTGATACCTGACCAGGGCCTTTTTGTTTGTGCTTCTTTTATTGGTTTTATTTCTAATGCTGGAAATTCAGCCGTTGGATAGGGTCTGGCTTTGATATGTGGTTTCCCCTTTCCATTAGCTAATTGGAATTAGTTCTGAAATGCTGCTGTAAATTTCTAGGTTGACTGCATGCAAACATTCTACCTTTTTTGCTCTTTTCTTTTGTCCATGCAGTCTATATCTCTATGGTGCAGTTTTTTCTTTTTAATTTCCTTCTGAATATCTTTTCAGGTTATTGATAAAGTTCAGGAAGAAACAAAGAGTCGTTCAGGTATCAAACACTATCATGAAAACTGTTTGAAGGTTTTCAGCAGATAAAATGCTGAATATTCAATTTTAAACCACAAACCAATATTCAATTTTAAACCACAAACCAATATCCCTTTGTATTCTTTATGCCTTGTCGCCTGCTGTTCAGGTTGGAACTGGGACAATTGGAATCCCATGTTCCAGCGTGGTTTCTTAGGCCGCAATTGCATATGGAATAATTTTCACTTTCATTCCGCTAAAGATTTTTTTAATCTAACACGCAATTATTTGTGAAAATTTTCAAAAAAATACACTATTCACTCACTTACACTTTTTCTCTTATCACATCTACATACTTTGTCAAAAAGAACTACAGTATGACCTCGATAATTTAATACTCGATTGATTAATAACCTCTTTTAAATAATACTTTTGGTTGGTCCCGACTAGACATGTCAAACGGGCCGGGCTAGCCCGGCCCAGGCCCACCTAGACCCGCCTCCCAGACGGGTCGGTTTAGCCCAGCTCACCACTCAGCCGGGCCGGGCCGGGCTGAATAAAAATATAAAAGGGTAGGCCCAGCTCGGCCCACTAGCCCGCTTCTAGTGGGCCAGTCCCGGGCCTGGGCCGGGCTTCACGAGCTGGGCCAACGGGCTTGGCCTTTTTTTTTTCCCTTTTTTTGTGTGTGTTCTTATGTTAAGTATAAATGAATCTAATATTTATATCAAAAATTGAGTTGCCAAGGTGGTAGGTTTTTACATCTCCTACCAAGAGGTCAAGAGTTCCAATCCCTTACAATACATTTATTAAATATTTTTACACTTAATGTGGTACGCATTTTGCAGTGGGTATTTATTATGTTATAGTATTTTTCCAATATTAAGTAAACATACATTCCAGATATACTAATAAAAATTAAGTTGGCATGATGGCAACATGATTGTGTCTTGGAGGTTTGGTGTTCAAACCTCTACTACCTCAACATAATTTTAAATCTTTTGAATCTATTTAAAAAAATAAAAATAAAAAAAAAAAACAGCCCAGCCCATCCGGGCTGGGTCTGTTAAATCCCGGGCTCAGGTGGGCCTGGGCCGGGCTGGGTTCATATATTTGGGCCCAATTGGGGCCGAGCTTATACTACTAGGACCGGCCCGGGGACACCATTACTATTCATGGGCCGGTCCTGGGCCAACCCGAAGCGGGCCGGGCCCGAGCTGGGCCGGGCCAGCCCAGCCCACTTGACACCTCTAGTCCCGACTTAGGGACAACAAGCAAAATTATTAACTCGCTAAATTAATAAATATTGGCAATCCCAAGGTTATTAATTTATAGAGGTTTAACTGTAATCATTATTAAACACCCTCTCACAAATTCTACTATTCACCCACTCACGCATTTTAACTACAAATCATATTCAATCATTATTTTACTATTTCTATATCAAATTACTTTCATCATTACTTTTTCATCTCATATCCAACCACACTCTCAAAATTCATCTTTTTTCTTTCAAAATCTTACCACTATTTGCTAGTAAAAAGAGTTTTTCAAGATGAAATCACAAAACTTGTCTTTCAGTTCATTGGAGGTTCAATAACATTTCATTGCCACAAAATTACTTCTGATAAGGTCATAGTATGTGCAAATTATCATATCATAATCTGTATTGGGTTGTTAAATCAGGATTAGGATCCACGTTGTCCCTTAGAAATGTCGCACTCATAAGAAGGTGTCTCATAAATAATGATAATTACAACAATAATGTTTTTGGAAGAGACTGCAGACTTTGTAATTTTATGTAAAATGGTTCAGCAGATCGAGTTGTGTAATTGAAGTTTGTGTATGATTAATACCTTAATAGCAGATTTTCTTTTAGTTTTCATCAGATATGAAACTTAATGGTGTATTTAGTTAATAATTTGTCATATTGATTTATAATTTCAGATAGAAAACCACCCGGAGTTGGACGTGGAAGAGGAAGAGGTAGAGATGACAGTACTGCTGGAAGACCATCAAAAGGAATAGGTCGTGGTGTAGATGATGGAGGTTCTAAAGGTGGTGGGCGAGGAAAGGGTGTGGCTGGCAGCAAGTCCTCTGCCAGCAGAGGTATAATTTGACATTTAGTTTTCCCAAATATTTTCTAGGGGTAAGTACTAAAAATATTTTTGAGGTTCAGCTTAATTAACAAAAAACTCAGAAATCTTTCAAAATTACAAAAACCCCATTGAAGTGTGGGTGGGGTATTTGTCAAGCAAATACATACCTCAAGAGGGGGGTGGGGTGGGGTGGGGGTGTTTGTAGTACCTTAAGGGGTATCTGTAGTTTTGAAATGTGACTGGATTTTTTTTTTGTGCTAAACCTCAGGGTAGTTTTTGTAATTATCTCTATTTGATATAATAAACAGCTTGGCTGCAAGATGGGGTAGTAGTCGCATGGATAACTGTAGATTTAGGAGCAGTTGGTGCTACTTATTGAAAGAAAAGATACTTTCCAACGGGCAAAGGGTACCATTCATTCCATTAATTCCTAACATTCCGGTTGTTGGTCAATAGTGACAGTAGCCAAACCAATTCCTTTAAAGAATCATGAAGTGAAGCGGGAATGAAAGGGGCCAAAAGGCCCAGTTAGGTCTTAGCTATTGATTACTCAGTGGCATACCGGATAAATTATTTCATGATCGAATAGATTTTGAGACAATAGACAGAGAAAGTAAATTATGCTAGATGAATGTCCTTAGTAATTTGCTTGAGAGAAAAAAAGATAAACATAAAAGAAAAGGGCACTCCCCTCACACAAGAAAATCTTGGATGTGCCTCTTTCCCACCAACACATTAGCAGAGATCATTCTTTGAATTCCTAGGCTTTTCACTGCCTGAAGTATTGCATAGTGCGATCCTTTGTGTTATCAATTCTCGTCTTGTGTGGTGGGTGATATTCATAAGCTCAAATTACTAGAACATTTAGTTATATACATAATACAGTTTCTATAAATTAATATCATTTGGACTGCTAAATATCTATTAATTTTGTGAGATATTAAATAATCAATAAATTAATTAATAACTTATTAATTTATGAAAGTATTATTAATTTTCCTAATGAATAAATTATCAGTTATCATGTATACATTATTGAATGTGCCATTTTGTTCAATGTACCGAATTCCATTGTTCGATATGTCTCATTATTCAATGTACTCCTTGTTCATTGTATTATATTGTTTAATGTATTATGTTAATCCATTTTATGATCATTAAATTAATAAAATCATAGTAACACAACACACTAGAAGTTCTTACTAAAGCTTACTAAATCATAGTTGAATTATGAGAAAACCACACTAGAAGTTCTTACTATGTGAATAAAAGTCAGAGATGAGATTCAAGGTTACATCAATTTCAATAAGAAACAAATGACAATTTATGTAGTCTCCAGTCTTCGAAGATTTATCACAAATGTACTATGTATTAAGGAGTTATTAATTTATATATTACATGGGGTCTATGTTAATTCTCGTACATGTTATCTTATAAATTTAACGATTTATTAATCTAGCACATTGCCTCCAAAGTCAGGACCGACAAAAAATATTATCTAAGCAAGATTATTAATTAATCGAGTATTAAATTATCAAAGTTCTGTTGTATTCTATAGTTCCCCATGAACTCAAGTCCTTCTAGTAAGAAAACATTGTCTCAAAACAGATCATGCAGCGAATTAGTTTGTATGCTCCTATTTATTTTTCCTGTTAAAATTTCAGGAGCAAAGAAGTGTTGCTTGGTTTTTCATGACATAATTCGTGAATCAATTTTTCATGATAGGTGGAGGTCGTGGACGTGGGTGATGTATAAAGCTTGGAAGCTACTGCCTACTATACGTGCAAAATACTGCCTCTTTCATTGGCACGATATGTGCGTCAAGGTACAGAGCTGAGAGCTCGATGGGAGAGTTTGTCGATGCTGTCATTTGTTCGAGATCGTGCAAGATAGAAGTTTGTTCCAGTGATCAAACACACAATCGATTTTAATACTTTGTTTAATTGATGTTTGATGGTGCTTATTTAAAGCTTGAATGAAGTATTATAGGTAGAATATTTAAACCTTTTGGCATGGGTGAATGCTTGAATGAAGTAATAGGGTTCTGTTAATGCACTCAATTCTTGAAAACTGCCTCTCACTGGCACGATGTGTCTTGTTTTCTTTTGAGAGCTTAAATACTTAAGCTCGAATGTCAATGATTGAATTAGTGCATTGTCCTCCAAAGGGTCTTCAAGCTGCTATTTATTGACACTAGAAAAGTGTCTGTTTGCCTGGGAAAATTTCAAGATATGTCTGTCTGTTTGTAGCTTGTCCTTCTTCTTTGTGTTGTCACTTTCCGTTGGCAGTTTTATGCAAATCTTCTTGGACACTGTGCACTAAACTTGCACTTGGTAAAACAACTATTTTCTTCAGGGTTGGGTCAATTAATTAATCTAGTTAATCTAATTAACCAATCCAAATAATTAATCATCTTGAAATTGACCTATTCATTTCAAGAACCATAGTAATCTATCCAATACAAGTACCATTCAAGAACAACCCTTCTGTCATCTATCACCCGAGTCTGGACTCAGCCAATGGCATGGATTATTAGTCAAAACCCCACTAGCTCAATAATTATGTACGCCATTCTTAGTTGCTCGACTTAGTGATGACCAATTAGAAACCCTGACTTTGAGGTTTTTATCCGACCTTGGCAATAATTTTGGAATCAAGTACAATGGAACACATAGGATATCACCTATTCATCTAGACATGTGACAGACCTTTGGTGGCACTTGTAAACCTCAATAAATGAAGATGGTGCACCCAAAATATCCTATTGTGATTGTCCAACAATCAGAACATAAATCTAAATACGTCAAGTATGAGATTACAATGGTACCTTAAGTCAAAGGTCTAATCTTGCACAATCATAACTAAGAAATTCCCGCTTAACAAGATTTTCATTTGGGAATTTCAAGGCGCGATCGCTCAATGTAATTGTTTCAAACATGAACTTGTGTTACTACACCAATGCCCATGGAATGAGATATCCTCCCTTTGAGCCTACATCGTATGCACAAGTCTCAATATGATCATTGATGTCTCACGTGATGTTGAAGATGTTCAAAGTCAAGGATCATTGAGATGAGACATCAATGATCATATTGAGACTTGAAGATAAAGATTATTGTAGAAATGATATTAATATAAATAATTAAATTACAATATACACAATAAGAAAATTATTTTTACTAGAGAATTAAAATGGCCAAATCGATTGACTCGTCGGACACTACACTCACCAACAGACACAAAGGGGGACAAGTTGTCCCCCTGGATGATTTCCAAAAAAAACAATTGATAAAACATGTTGTTATAGGATGTTAGTTTATTTCTGTTTAAATTTACAATATAAAGACATTAATTATGGTTAGTATATGAACAATTTTTCTCATAGTTTAAATTTATAAACTTGGTTCGTTCTCCAAATAATGGCGTTTTCATTAGGAATAAAAATGGAATTAAATTATTTATAAAAACGAGTAGATGAGAATGGGGTGGGAATGAGGATAAAAAATTAATAGAGAAACTATATAAAATTTAAATAAAAAATTTTTTCTAAAAAAAATTTACCTACAAAAAAGTTTTTTTTTTAAAAGAGGGGGGACCGGGGCCCGGGTTGACCCTCCCTAGCTATGCTATTGGTTCTCCCCCTCCAAAACTAGAATCATGCGTCCGTGACTGACTACTTTGCCCATCTTTCACTTGCCCTGGATGATTTACATATAACTTATATGGGAAAATTATAAAATTGGTCCTGTAGCTAAAGGATATTAGCAATATTAGTTCTGTTTAAATTCAATTTGGCCAAAAAGTCTATGACTTTTAATTCAAAATTTCCAGTCTAATCTCCAATGGAAATTGATTTATTCACTGGGGAAATGTCATGTGTTGTGCATGACTCGACTAAATTATAATTTTAATCTCGTAGCTATAGTGGAACGGCAATACTGGTTCTTTGAAAATCACAAGCAAAAAAGCCCCATAATTAAAAGAACTCCCAATTTTAGTAATTTATTCGCCGAAAATTGAAAAATTTGCCACACCCGTTGAAGTGAAAATCAAGTTTGCTTATTTGGATGATGTCAACATAAGTTTATAATCTAAATGAGTTTTTAACAACACCATGAGACTATAATATAAATGGGTTTTTTTCCTCGAGTTTTTGTCTTAATCAATATGTCAACTCAATTGGATGATGCCAACATAAACAAAATTGATTTCTGTATCAGCAAATTTGACTAAAAATGTGTACTTGTGGATTTCTAATTTTCCAGGACTAAATGACTTAAATCGAGAGTTATTTTAAAATTACATGGTATTTTTTTTTATTGCAAATCGTGATTCTTTGAATGACCAGCATCGCTACCCCACTATAGATACAACACTAAATTGCAATTTACCCAAGTCACATGCACCTCAACGACATTTTTCGGCAAATAATTCATTTTTCAGCAAAAAATTGACTTAGATGAAATTTTCCATAAGTTACAATGCAAAATAGGGGACTAATATTGCTTACCCCTTTCATGACCAATTTTGTAATCCCAATTCATATTGATTAATTACAAATTACAAATTACAAAAAGTAGGAGAAATCCGGTCATAATTCATCACAACATAAAATAGTGTGCCAAACGGAAGCATTTGTCATATATGAACAAGACAAAAAGTGGACGAGAAAAGGATAAAACAGTTGCAGATTTGAATACAGACGCATTTCAACAGCATCTGTTACAATATAGATACATGAGGTATATATGTATATATGAACACAGATATACACACACACAGGCACTCGAGCAAGGTGATATTTAAACGGTTCACTCAGAGTGAGCAGCTAATGAAATGGCGGATATCAAAGAAGATTCGGGTAATCATCAGCAACACCTGATTTTGGCTGTTGAAGCTCCAAAATCAGAAGCACAATTGGAAGAAGAAGAAGAAGAAAAGGAGGAAAAGCCTGAGCAGAGTAGCAGAGCAAAGCGCGTGGCGTCACTGGATATCTTCAGAGGCCTCACTGTGGCGGTAAATATCTCTGAACCCTTGGTTCGCTTTTCTCTGCTTCACTCTTTTTTCATCCTATGTACACTGTTTTATCTTTTCCTTTTTTTTGGTTGGATATTATAATCTCATGGTGTTGATAATGTTATCTTTGTGTTCTAGAAGCCCATCAATTATGACACCTTGGTAGCGTAAGAGAGATAAATTTGGGTTTTCTCTTATTTATGTTACCAAATTTAAGTTACTATAATGAATGCTTTTTTTAAGCCAGATTTGTTGTAGGAATTGGGGAAGTGAGAATTGGAGGAATATTTGGTGTGTATCATTTGAAAAGAATTGTAAAAATTGGTTCATTTTTCTCATTGCCTTTTCCTGAATTGTAACATGCTTGGACTTTTGGGAACCTAAACTAGTAGTTGTTTAGTATATTTTGCATATTTCTGAATTTCAGGGGATATTTCTCGTTTCCTTATTTCTACAATTTAGCTAGAACAGGTGCATGAGTTTTAACTTATCAATGAGGTCAAAAAAAATTAATTAGGTTCAGTACTACGATCTAATCACTTAAGACAAATGGGATGTGTTATCGTTTCTAGGCCAAAAGATCACTAGTGGTTTTGTAAATCGGAAGAGAACCCTGGTGAATTCATGGTTGGAGCATATTAAAATTTTATTGAGTTGTTTACGGGGCCCTAAATTTGTATGTTAAAACCTATGATATGGGAATATCCAGAATGGCATATCTGGAACTTGAGAAGTGCACTTTTAATGATATCCTAATCAAAGTATAATTGAGTTGTATTCTTGGTGGATTTATGGAAATAGATGCAGAAAAAGTAGTCTTAGGGAGCTATCCCAGTAGATAGAAACTCATATCTATTTAAGTGAATTCATTTTCAATGCATTTTGTGTCGTGTATCACGCGTAATGCCTGCATTAGTCGACTTGCCCATTTTATATCATTATTCATGGCAACACCTTTGAGAGCAGATGAGTGCAATATGATTAGTTGTTTTTGAGAAAAATCAGCCAACATAAAATTGGCCGTAAAGGGTGAATTATTAGGTTTGGTATGATTGTTAAAAATTTGTAAGAATCTAAATATTATCACTTGGAATCAATATATTCATACTTGAGCTTTTTCTCTATAGATAAGTGAAAAAATGCAAAGTACTATAGAATAGCTTATAATTCATCATGAACTTGGGATAGTGTATGATTAATAATGCCTCCTGGTAAAATAATTTTATGAATTAAATGGTATCTACGACATGCTTGAACTATGATATTGTTCTTCTTGGTTGCTGTGATGTCTCTTGTACTTCCTGATATGAAATGATATTGGACTGCAGTTAATGATTTTGGTTGATGATGCTGGTGGAGAATGGCCTGTCATTGCGCACGCCCCATGGAATGGTTGCAACCTTGCTGATTTTGTGATGCCATTCTTTCTATTTATTGTGGGAATGGCCATTGCACTTGCACTCAAGGTTAGTATTCTCTGCATACTGTGTTTGATTATTGAAGCATTTATGTTGTTCTCATGCATTTGTCACCTGACTTATATGAATAGAGAATACAAGATAGGACAACCGCTATCAACAAAGTGATTTTGAGAACGTTAAAACTTCTCTTTTGGGGCCTCCTTTTACAAGGTTAGGTCTTTGTTTTAATTTCTGCATAATCTACAGACTCTTTCTTTTCTGATTGTATGGTAAACTAGGCGATATCTTATAGCGTATGTGCAGATTTTGAACTAAAAAAAATCGAGGTCAGCTAAATCTCCTGCGCAGTTCCTTTTCATGCACGTGGATATGTATAGGAATTTTCTTGTAAAACTATTATAACGAAAACAAAAGTGAAAAAGAAAAATGATTCGTTTATACGAGTAGAGATAATATTGAACTCAACCCAGCTAACTTGATTCTTTATAGGAGGCTTTTCACATGCCCCTGACAAACTAACATATGGGGTTGACATGAAAAAGATAAGGTGGTGCGGAATTCTTCAGGTAATTTTGATAACTTCCTTTCAGATTTGGGTTGATTTATCTTGATTAATTGAAAATTTAGTGGGAAACAACCATTATTTCCTTCTCAGAGAATAGCTCTCGCCTATTTAGTTGTCGCATTTGTAGAAATTATAACAAGAAATTCCCTGAGGAAGGGTCTATTACCTGGAAAATTCTCTATATTCAAGCTATATTTTTGGCATTGGTGAGTATTCCCTAAGATCTATATTAGCTGGTAATATAATTAAATACTTTCAGTTGACTAATGTTTTACAATTTGCAGGATTGTTGGGGCATGTGTTTTGATTGTTTATTTGGCCACACTATATGGAACATACGTTCCAGATTGGCAATACACAGTGCACAATACAGACTCTGCTCATTTTGGGGAAGTTCTAACTGTAAGTCCATTCTCATTTTCTTGCCATCTTAACATCGCAGAAAGGTGGGTTGATATTTTTTTGACAATCTACTTTCAAGTTTTGAATTATAAGGAAAAATAAAATTTTCTGCAAGGATTCATCAAACCAAAATTTGAATTAGACGAGCTTATAAATTGTAAAGATGATACCAGTTGTTTGTGCACGTATTTCGACTTATACTCTTTGCTGGTTGAAATCTGATTCATGTTTCCAGATCACTTCTGATCATTGATTTTGCAATCTTTAATTTTTCTTTTTATTCTACGATGCCGCTTTTTTAAATATTTAAACATGATGAAAGAGGAGAATAAGATAATTTAATAATTACTACCTGTTGTTTTGTTTCTCTTATGTGTAATATCAAATGTTAGGAGAAGAAATTTTTGATATTCAGGTAGCTTGTAACGTGAGAGGAAAGTTGGATCCTCCTTGTAATGCAGTGGGCTACATAGATAGAAAGGTGCTTGGAATCAATCACGTGTATCAGCATCCGGCTTGGAAGAGATCCAAAGTGAGTGGTCTTGTTGGATGCTGAGCCTTGTTTGTCTTATACTTTTCATCAGTTATTTGAAACTTATGATCTGAAGCTTTGTAGGCTTGCACAAAAAATTCCCCTCACGAAGGACCTTTCAGGAGTGATGCCCCATCCTGGTGCTGGGCACCTTTCGAACCTGAAGGAATTTTAAGGTGGGTGATTTTTTTACTTTTACTTTTTTTTATAGAACTTATGTAACAAGGAAATCATATACTCCATCTGACTGATTCTAGGTTTGAATACAGGCAACACACTTTTAGGTCAAAATAATACGTCGAAAACCATAATTTTGTTTTCTGGATTCCACTCTCCATTTAGTAATTATTCGAACTGATTTAGACAGTTATGGTGTTTGATTAACATAAGCATACATGTCCTGCCATTGATAATTAAGTCAAACAACAGAGCAGAAAACAATAGTCGAGTTTAGGTGGCCAAATCAGGAGAGGGAAAAGGAAGAGAAATAACAAAACGGACTAAATGTTTACTGATCTTGGAGGACTTGCAGTTATTTCCTGAAAATTTTATTTCATAAATTTCCCATAATCTGGTACATATTTCAATCCAGCACTAAGAAAATCTTTTGGAAATGACTATATGCCGCATTTCCATTTGTTCAGGATATGTAATTTTGATTTTTCTTAATGCAGCTCAATTTCTGCTATCCTCTCCACAATCATTGGAGTTCACTTTGGTCATGTTCTTGTACATATGAAGGTCTGTCCTTAATTATATAATTGCATTATTATTTTATTGTCACTGCAATTTGATATGGTATGATTCTAGGGTCACTCGTCTAGACTTCGACATTGGACTATCATGGGGCTTGGCCTACTCATTCTAGGAATTATCCTTCATTTTACAGATGGTAAGTTTGAAAAACTACAAAATGTAGAGTGCTATTTTATTTTTCCCATATTTCATAATGCATTTCTTCCATTGCAGCAATTCCTTTAAATAAGCAACTATACACGATCAGCTATGTTTGTGTAACATCTGGAGCAGCAGCATTAGTGTTTTCGGCTTTCTACGTACTGGTACAATATCTAAAAGCTACTAGTCTAAACCTCCATGTCTCAATTTTAAATTTTGAATAACGATGTATTTTCAGCTAATACAAAAAATCATCAATTCAGGTCGATATATGGAATTTTAAGTACCTATTTCTGCCGTTAGAATGGATTGGTATGAATGCGATGCTGGTTTATGTGATGGCAGCTGAAGGTATTTTCGCAGGATTTATCAATGGGTGGTATTATGATAATCCTCATAATACATTGGTAATGTCCAAGAGTTATTTATTGAATCCTTTTTATTTTTGTGCATGTCAGTAATTATTATCTTAGCTTTTAGTTCTTTGTTTATTCTATCAAGTTATCAATAAAGAAACTGAAAATGAGCAGATGTCAGCATGAGCAGACATAAAGTACTGGATATAGAGAGAACAGATCTCACTATGCATTGGTTTCCAAATTTAGCTAACATTTCCTAGATATAATTTTCGGTTAATTACAAAAGTTTCCCTTGAAATTTAGCTTAATTACAAAACAAACCAGTTATCTTTCAAAATTATAAATGCCCCCGTGATATTTGTTTCTATTTTACAAATTGCACCTCAAGAGGGGGTATTTGTAATTTTGAAAGATAACTGGAGTTTTTTGTAATTAGGCTAACCAAACCTCAAGGGATAGTTTTTGTAATAATCCCCATACTTTTTGCTCACGGTAAAAAGCTTAGCTGTTTTACCAGTTTCCGCCCACCATGTGATGATATTGTGACTGCGTGAACAAGGTCATGCACATCCATACAATAAGCTCGTACTGGGAAAAAAAATATCCATTTAGTCATTGACAAAATCCAAAATCACATGAATACACCACAATTTTAGCAAAAAGTAGACATGTCTTGTGTACCTGCTAGAACTCAAAGAATAGCAAGGACTTGTTAAATTTGAAGATGCAACAAATAGTATGTATCAGATCTCATTACCTTTTTTCACGTTAGTCATTTAAATCGTTGTTTGCAGATATATTGGATTCAAAAGCACGTTTTCATTAAGGTCTGGCATTCAACAAGAATTGGAATCCTACTTTATGTTATCTTTGCTGAAATACTGTTTTGGGGTATTGTTGCGGGCCTATTGCATCGGTTCTCCATATACTGGAAGCTTTAACTACTTATTCATATATGGAGTCTTTCGCAGTAAATTTCCAGCAGAATTCATGTACTAGTAGATAAATCCAGTGTAATTTTGAGAGTGGATGATAGTTTTCTGAACAATTCCAAAATTTAGGTAGTCGAAAGAACAATAATTGATTGTCGATTTGCTTCGGTTGCTTTCTTTTTTAGACTAGTGTCATGAGCAGGACGCAATGGTGTATATGTATGTAGTTCAGTAGTTGTGTGTATACGAAATTCACCATATGGCCATTTTAACTGTTTCATGACCCTGGGTATGGGAGCAAACTATGTTAATGGCTTACAAAAGAAGTCGTGCAGTAAATACAACAATCTCAGTGTAGGGAGAGACTGAAAAAAAAAAGTTCAACTATATTGATGTGGACTAGTTTCAAATCTTCAAGCTCCTTAAAATGATGTGAATAGTCCCAAATCTAATATGAAAATCGTCCAACGAAAGAGCAAACTTAAAGTACAATATGTGGTCAATAAAAAGCTTCACAACTCAAATCCGATAAGCACTTTAAAAAAGTGTTAAGACTCAACCATGGTTACTTTAAAGTCAATTGTAGGAAGTTTATATATAACTTTTTTGTTTTTTTATCCTGTTTTTTAACGTATAATATATCAAATTAATTAATTTTTACGACGATCTTCAATTTGACATCCATATTGTATATTTTTAAATAAGATAAATATATACATATAAATGGTCTTGATTTGGTAAGATGATTAAGCGAAAATACACGTATAATGTTTAGAAGCAAATTCATGCATCAAGTTTTGCATTTCAAATGCCTTAAATACTTTAAAGTTTTGTTTTTATATGCCACTACCATTCTTTCCCTTTGATCTGTTTCAATTTCATTAAATCGCTTGAATTAATTAATTGGAAGAAATAATACAATACTGGAAGAGAGTTCAATAGTAAATCTAATATATATATATATTTATATATGCATAATGGTAGTTAAATTATCTGAAATAATGTTTTTCTAAATAAATAATAGAATAATAAAAAGGAATAAAATCATAATTAATAAAAAGGGTAGGATCTTATGTGTTAAATATACAAGAATCACCTTTTCATTTAAATATATACGTTTATAATAGAGTATAATTAATTGTATACACTAGTTTAATTGATACATGTGTATGTGCACACTTTACAAGATAAGTTCGTAAATATATATTATTATATATTATGACTTAACTGTGGCCATGTAATTATGTAAAATACATATATGTATATATGTGTGTAATTTATGGTTGTATAATAATGTCAGAAAATTTACAAAATTGGTCCAATAACATAAGAGGGGCTTCAAAATAGGTCCTGTTCATTTTTAAAATTTTAATTTGGTCCTTAAAATTTTAAAAATTGCTCAATTTTAGTCCTATTACCACCGGAATGTTGCAAAACCACCGGAATTCGATACGTGACTCGTACGTGATCCCCTAAAATTAATTTTTTTAGAATTTTCGGCTACTTTGTGTGACATGGAAAATATTAATCCATATTATTAACAATTATAACTTTAGGATTAGTATGGATTAATGGCCTGAAATAATAAAATCCTCAAATTTAGAGAATTATGTGGAAGTCACATGACAATTTCTAGTGGTTTTGCAATATTTCGGTGATAGTAGAACTTGAGAATTTTTAAACTTTATAGGACCAAATTAAAATTTTAAAACAAACTGGACAGGTTTTGACACCCTTATTAAGGTACAGGACTAATTATGCAAATTTGCCTTTGAAATTCCTTCAATCAGCTCATATGCACTTGTTGGCAAAAGATCCGCCATGAAATGATGAAATTGACTTCCCAATCAACCAATAAAATTTGAAGAACGATGCAGGTGTATGCTGGAGCAACCAAAACCAAGCAAACAAAATGAGATTTGTCTACATGTCATCAATTACTATAGTGTTACTGTTAAGGTTCAACCATTTGAAGTTAATTGTATTGTTCGACTTAGTACCCTGTCTTTCTAACTCATTATACGTGTCTGACCAATTGATATATATGCAAATATATACAGTGTATGTAACCATTAAGTATTTGAAAACTATACGACACTCTACCTGTCATGCTCCCATTGGTAACCCTGCAGGGGTGCGGCCGACATTCCTTGACGGAGTACGACTCCGTAATACATCATCAAACTATGAATCATCCAGGCCGTGCTATGTTTTGAAGGGTGTGGTATGACAAAAAAAGTTCTCTATATTCATATAAAAATTAAAAAAAATAATTAATTAATGTTACGCAAAATTAATTTCATTAATCACAACATAAAATAATAAAACATCACATTACAATTTCAATGTTTCCAATTTAATTTAAACAGTACCACGTACAAAAAATATATTTCAGTATCATTACATCATATATTTAAAGGAAATTACTAATACATTAGCTATAAAATATTGATCTCCTTGTATTTGTTTTAGTTTAGATCTCCTTACATTTTTATCTGCAAAACATCAACCAATCTTTATATTAGATAGCTCAAGTGGAATCACTACCATTTAGAAGAGTGTTGATCAGGGTTCGAACCCTAGTCTTTCACTACCATTCTTAGAGTTTTTCTTTACAACAATAAAGAATTTTTTTAGATGGAAGAGAATGAAACCCTAATGAATAAAAGAATAAATATAGATAAAATTCTTGTTAATGGTAAAAATCAAACAACTAAATCTACACATATCTTAAAATTTAAAAAGAAATTGAGGAAAAATCCTAAATAAAACATAATAGACATTGCCAAGATATATCATAAAATCCTAAACAAAATAAAACAGAAATTCATGAAATCTCCGTTTTTTGTTTTGACCGCTAAAATTTGGTGAAAGAAACAGAAACTGATTAAAGCTCCGTTTTTTTGTTTTTTGCTACTGAAATTTGGTGAAAGAAGAAATAATTTAGGACTTTTGCTACCACTGGCAGAGCCAGCATAGGCCTAGTGCGATCAATAGACCGCACTCAATTAGACTAGCCATAGTTATTTATTATATTAAACAAATAAAAAAAATATTTTCTCTCTATTAAAGACTAAAGTGCCCACACTAAAAAAAAAATGCCCATACTCACGATCCACAAGACAACCTTTTTTAACAACTTTTATGGTTTTGCACTTTTGCTAAGGGGACAAAAGGCAATTGCAATTAGTAAAATATATCAAGACTTTTGCTTGGACTCTCTTGAAAATCCCTCACACCACAATCAATGGATAATAATTTTATCTCTTTCTTCTTGCCCCTCTCTCTCTCTTTTTTTAGCATCAAAGCATGTTTTCAGCATCAAAAGCATTTCATTTCAAAAAAAAAAAAAACATCAGAAGCATTTTAAAGTATCTAAAAAACAAGTCATTTTCAAGTCTAAATTTTTTATTTTTGATAACAAGAAATAAGTAAATAATGATTTTAATGGCTTGGGAGATCAAGTTTGAAGAGTATATATATTTGTTGTAAAGTAAGACTTACTAATTTTATTATAATATTTTTTATTTTCTATTTAATAAATTAAAAGCTCAAATGTCCAAATATAATGGAGCCCAACGAGAATTTTATTTATGGGCTTAATGGGTCTATATGGTCCATGCACCACATACCACCAAATAATACCTTAGGTTCCTGAACACTATAAATACCCCATCCATTCCATTTCCAATGTATGAAATTCATTCTACAACATCTAATCTTGTGAATTTTGGTTATTCATTGGCTCTCTAATTTGACTTGCAACACAAACAAATTTAACATAAAATACATATATAACAAAACATAACACCATGGAATTAATAACAAAACACACATTGACTCCTAAGTTAACAAACATCCAACAACTAGTACAGTAGGGATAAGTATTCAGTACAATACAAAGTTAACAAATATCCAACAACTAAGTTAACAAACATCCAACAACTAGTACAATACAAATACAATGTCTAAAAAGTGTTTTGAAATCATTCATTCAATTAAAACATCCAAACAAGTCTTTTCAAACACTAAGCTTTGTCATTCCCACTAACTCTTGCCCTCGATCCTCTTTTTGAAATGTTTCCATTTATGGCAGCCCTCAGATTTGGCATGGAGATATAATCCACTCCACCCCTCATAATAATTGAAGTATGCAGTGTGGATGACTTGCTAACCTGCAAAAACAAACAAATATAAAGAATGAGCGTAACTGGTGAGCACTTGCTAACCTACAAAATAATTTTACTTACATTTAATGTAAAAACTTTGTTTGTTAAGCCATCTACATTAACATTGATATTGATATTGCAGGAACCTCTTTCTTTTAATCTGAAACAGAAAAAACAAATTAACTTACCAATAAAATACTGTTGAGATTGTAGAAATATACAATGAATAACATTTACTGGTAATTTGCTCTTTCCTAGAACAGTGGGGGTCACATGATTATTGTTTCCTTGAGTGCTTGAAAATGTCATAAGGTGTGAATCACATATGGGAGCCTCATCATGGTGTGATCCAATTTCTGAAGTAGAGGTATAAGCATCATTATTGTTCTTCTTGCAAGTTCTAGCATTATGTCCTATGACTCCACACCTCCTGCATTTCAGGGATTTTTGAGCCCTTCTAAGCTTTGTTGGATTTTGAGAAGCAGGTGGCTCATTAGGCTGCCTCCTTCTCATCTTTTGAGGTCTACCAAGCTTGTTCATATAGTTAGGAGGCACAGGTGCAGATAAGTCCACTTTGGGCTATAGTTCAATCCCATTTACTCCCATAATTGCATTTTCATACACCCTAAAGTAAGTTGACACTTTGTAGCAATCATGCACATATGCTTCAGGGTCCTCATTCCTGCACCAAATGGTTGAAATTGCATGTCTACATGGTATCCATGTCAAATCTCACCTTCTACAACTACATGATTTCTGTTGCACATCCACATTGTGTTGGTCAAATGGTCCATTTATTTCAAAGTGTTAGTCATCAGATTTCATGGGAATGCATTCACCAGCATCTTTCATATTCTTAATTATCAATGTTTTTATTCTAGGGCAAATGGAGCACCCAGAGTCCTTAGCCTTATCTCTGTTCACTTGCAATCTTGACATAACCAACTTTTTGATTCCTTCTACCAATGATATTATATGTTTGTCCATAGTAGAAAATATGTATGAGTTAAAACTCTTACACACGTTGTTAAGCAAAATGTCACATTTAGGATAAGGACTACAATGAGAACTGGACCATTGATTGGGTGGCTTTTTTACTAACAAATTATATGCATTTTCATCCACATTTTTCAAATCATCCATTTTTGTCTTAAACTTCTCAATCCTAGTTCACTAGCTATTGCCCAGAGAGCATTTTTGATTGATTTTCTTGTAAACCCATCCCTTTTCATATTGGTGTGCAAGTGTCTCACGCAAAAATTATTTTCTGCATCAAGGAATAGGTACTCAAATGCTGGAATGAAACCCTTCTGTTTGTCACTCGTGAAGGTCCATGCATATTTGTTATCAATCACTAAATTATTGTCTAACAAGTTTAAAAACCACTCCCAACTGTCATTGTTTTCATTCTCAACCACAACAAAAGCAATTGGAAACATGTAATTGTTGGGATCAACCCTAACTGCAGTTAACAATTGCCCCCCTTATGGACCCTTAAACCCTTTCTTGCATGCAAAACATATATATATAACCTCAAAAATGTGGGTTGTTCCACCTGATCACTTTCACAATTAGAAAGTTTTAAGACAACTGTAGAACCTGGATTACTCCTAAAAAACTCTTCACAATAGTCCCTAATCTTGCTAAAGTGCCCTGAAGAATTGATAGTGTTTTTTTTCTTTGACCTATATGCTTGTTACCTAGATACATTAGCTTTAAGTGTTGTACAAAGTTCATTCCTAAACTCGTTGACCCCTAGCTCTGGATTGTCTTTGATTTTTTTCGCAAATGTTTTTACAATCCAACTAGACTTGAGAGTGGGGTTATTATAGTTCCATTAACACTTATTGTGTATCGAATTAAACCCTTTCACTTGTCATGATTTTTCATTCTGCATAGGTGATACATAGACATACCAATCGCACCCCTCTTTTTTGCACAATGCTTTTAATATTCTTTTATCATTCAACACAAATTTGATTATCATCCCCCTTCTAAGACTATATGTCTCACTAACTTCCTTAGCTTTTTCAAGACCCAATTTTATGTTAGGATTTTTACTATCTATCTTGGAATTGTATTTAGTTAACTTTGGGATACTATCCTTATCATATGTTTCTTTTTCACTCTCAAACTCATCATTGTCTAGTACTAAATTGGTTTTCATTACTCCCCTCCCCCCAAATCTCAACTTTCTTGCACAAATCTATCCCAAACCCTAGTTTTTTTCCCCAAATCGATCTTAAACCCCTATTTTCTTAATCTTACGCACAAATTGAACTAAATTCGTAGTCCAAATCGATGTAAATACTGGTTGTAGTTTTAAAATTTTAATTGTCAACAGGAACTCATACTCCAAGCTGGATAAACCATGGCAAAAAGAGGAGAATTTCAACCTAGTTTGCTAGAAGGAGTTTTATTTTCAAGAGTATTGTAAATCAACTTAAATTCTATGAATTTTAGCCCTTGTATATAAGAGAAAATGGGACTAGGGAGGATTACGCCACCTTCGATCACCACTATAATCGTTGTGTTTTTCTTGTTTTATTAACTACTTACTCCATTCAAGATAACTATCCATCACAAATCATAACATTATAATTTTTTAAAAAATGTGATTTAACCTAAACTAATATCTTCTAAGTTATAACATTTAGCTGCATCTCTGATACAATTAGTCGTCTAGTCCAGTACAACAAAGTCGAATGAATTTTCAAAAAATCTATTCGCCCCTAGACTTTTACCTCTATTCGTGGGACCAACATATATATATATATATTTGGATATTATAAGTTCTTAATTCAGATTTTTTATTTTTATTTACATTTGTTAGTTTTTTATAATTGTACCCGGGTTTATCTTTTACATGTGTGCACACATACACACACATATGCAGTCCAATCAATTTTTTAAGAATGATTCAACTAGTGGAATCAATGATCCAATGACTCAGTTATTAATTCAGTTCGATGTCCGGTTTGGATTTAAAAACATTGTGTGGTACACCTCTTCATGGAGGCACATGTTGGAAATGGTCCTCCGCATAAAAAAATTAAGAGAATGATTGTTTGCCTTTCGTTCCGCTCATTTTTACTTTTAGAAAGAATAGTGTGAAAATTTTATTTTAAAAAATGAAATGAATTTTGAGAGTGTGATTCGATATAAGATGATCAAAATGTGATGATGATAGTTGATGTGATAGTTTTTGAGGGAAAAACACTAACCCTCCCAAACTATGCGTTTTTTTGCACTTTACCATATAAACTAATTTCTTTTATACTTTACCATACAAACTATACAAGTTTTGCACTTTATCCTATAGCAGTCATCGTTGGTCCGAATATTCCGGCACGTGCCCTCCATGTGAGAGCAAAATCGTCTTTGCCTAAAATTCAAACTGAAGTAGTTACACTTTACTATCTGAACTTTGTTAAGAATTTCACTTTGCCATCTGAACTTTGCGCAATTTTCACTTTGCCATATCAATGAAAGAAAATTAAAATAATTCTGTATATACATTTATGTATCTTATTTAATACATAAAAATCATAAAAATAAGTTTAAACCATATTATGATCAAATCGAAATAGAAAATTTAGCATATACCAAATTACTTTTATATTATATATATTCTCATATATATTACTTATTTTGTATAATAATTTATGTTTTGCATACTAAAATTAAAAAAATACTAAATAGATATCATAATTATGATTATAATATTTATTTTCTTTATTTTTTTTTGCAAAAAAGTTGTTTTACCGAAGTACCAAACGAAATACCGACAAAAAGTATGATAAAGTTTGAGTCGAATTGATTATTTTGGTACAATATTCAGCACATGATGTGTACTGTATTTTCTGTTCAGTTATGATTTTTGTTCGTTCACCAAATACCTATTGAGTTTAACCTCTACATGTAAGAGTACGAGAGCAATGTAGTGTGGTAATCGACCAAAGGTTTCTCACAAGAAAATTTAGCAAAGCATGTAATTTGAATTTATGAAAAACAAAAATAATTCTTTAACACTATAATCAAGTTTTGAATATGCAATTATGAATTGAACTAAGAATTAAAAATACATATCTAAACCAACAATACATTAGAAAATTGGGATGAAATTAGTATAAAAAATGTGTAAACCTTACAACAATTCAATTATGTCTAAACCACAAAAAATAAATCGATATCAGTGATATATGTACCCACCTTAATCATAAACCTAAACCCTAAAATAATACCATTGATAGTATATTTTACTAAGGTAAATATTAGTTAAATTTTTCTTTTACGAATAAAAATTAAAAATAAAAGATAAATAAATGTATATACACATAATTTTTTTAATTTTCATAAATTGATATGGCAAAGTGAAAAATTGCGCAAAGTTCAGATGACAAAGTGAAATTCTTAACAAAGTTCAGATGGTAAAGTGTAACTATTTCTATTTGAGTTTTAGGCAAAGACGATTTTGCCCTCACGTGGAGGGCACGTGCCGGAATATTCGGAAAATATTCCACCGGCGATGACTGCTATAGGGCAAAGTCCAAAACTTGTATAGTTTGTATGGTAAAGTGTAAAGAAAATTAGTTTATATGGTAAAATGCAAAAAATCTCATAGTTTGGGGGTTTAAAGTTTTTTCCTCTAGTTTCTTTAGTATAATAGTGATTATATTTGATTGGTGATTTGAAAAATAAGAGAGAGTGAATAGTGTATTTGTGATATGATCATAGAATAATAATAGTTGATGCGATATTCTTTTGTTTAAATTATACTTGGATGTGATTGATATTTTGAAAAATGAGAAGAGTAAATAGTGTATTTTCTGAAAATTTTCACAAACAATCACATGTTCATGCAAGTTTTTGTTCAAAAAGTGGAAGGGATGAAAAATATTCCACAAGCAAGCACTCCCTAAACTACTCTTTTTTGTGGTATTATATGATATCGAATAATTTTAAATTTATAATATTATGTTGAAAAATAAAAGTAGGTTGTTCAATAAATTGGTGGAATAAAAAATTTTATTCTAAGAGGTGATATGAATATATGATTACCGATCAAAAAAAAAAAAAAAAAAAGAATATATGATCTTTTCTTTAACAACTCAAATTAAAAAAAAAAAAGGAAAAAGAAAAATGTGAGACAAGTTTCCTGATCCACCCACTTGTTAACCGACCCGACTGGATCCGGCCCTCAATCCGGAATGTAGATTATTGATATTTGATACTTCCTCAGCTCTCACTTTACTCCGTCGTCTCCTCAGTTCTCCCCTTCAAAGGTAGACGAACAACTGCAAAAATTCCACTCAAACTTCACAAAGGCATCCATCCAATGGCTAACTCTTTGCGGATGCCGATGGCTTCATCTCTATGCTGCTCCTCATCATCTTCTGTACCGTCCCCCAAACGGCGTAGTTGCGGTGCAATCAACAGCACTAAGATTCCTATGCCTCCCGTTAACCCTAGAGACCCCTTTCTATCCAGGCTCGCTTCTGTTGCTGCCACTTCTCCGGATACGCTCCTCAACAGACCGAAAAACTCAGATACGCCACCATTTCTGGACTTATTTGACTCCCCCAAGCTCATGGCTACCCCTGCCCAGGTATTTTCCTATCTAATTTTCGACTGCACCCAAGACAAAGTTTCAAACGGATATGTGTGTGTTTGTGTGAGTGTGTGGTTGTATTTCAATTCGACAATTGTATCTGATATTAAATACGTCATGTTTATTTTTATTTTGTTCTTTCAGTTTAATTGTTAGCTGCTGCTGTTCTAAGGTTTAGGATAAAGCAAGGTTTGTAATTTGCAAATAAGTATTTTCTGAAAATATCTTTTAGGATTTAGTTTAAGTGATAAAGGAAGGGTTAAGGAATTCTTTGTATTTGACTGGTAAATTTCTTTAACAGACATATCACCAGAGGAATAAGAACCAAAAGGGTTAACTAGTTTGAAAAACACACCATCTTGATTCTTCTTATTATGCTTTCCTGTAAAACATGCATCTTTTTAAACTGCACTGATTCTTTCTTTCTTGACTCTAAACCTTATTATCGATTGGATTTTGATATGTAACTTTGTGCAACTTTTTCTTATCCATTATAAAAAATTTGGAATCTCTGCATAGGGACTAACTCTAAGTTTCATTTGTGCCTATGCTAAAAAAAAAAGACTTCATTAATCCAAGGTAGGGATGTTATGAGCAATCACTGAATTAACTGGGATCACCTCCTAGGAAAAGCAAGAGTTAAGGCTCTTCCACTTTAGAAAATAACATATTGATAGTGTAACTTTTGGGATTTTTTTTTTGGACCAATATTGTGCTCTTTAATAGAATTATTTTTGTTGCTTGAAACAGGTGGAGAGATCAGTTTCATACAATGAGCATAGACCAAGAAGACCTCCACCAGACTTGCCCTCGTTGTTGCTGCACGGTAGAATAGTATACATTGGCATGCCGGTTAGTGGTTTGACTTTCCTCATTGTTATGGTCTACACTCTAGCTGCCTTGTGAAATGTATTATGAGAGTACAAACGGAGAAAGACGTAATGTATTATTTGAAAAGTTTCTTAAGTCAGTACATAAAAAGTGATTGCAATATTATTCGCCTTTTATGGCCCCTTCTCTCCTCTCCTTGCATTTTTGAATGAGGAAGTCCGAAGTATGGTCATTTATCTGATTTGTTTTGATAAGTTTGTCAATGTTGGACACTGTAAGTTAATTTGGTGATATTAAATTTTGTGGCAAAGCATCAGTTATTTGGCTCTGATCCAGATTCATCTTAACCTCTAAGGGCATTTAGGAATGCACTGGTTTAGTGAAGACAAAATAGAGATCCATCATTATATTTCATTATTAGACGTGAAGTTCATATAGTTTCCTGGTCGATTTGAGAGTTGTGCTTCAGAGTAGGTGGACTGCTGGACAAGTTATGGACTGAAGAGGTAAAAAGATAAGTAAAGAAGAAGAATGGTCAATTGTGAATGCATATTAGATAAGGATGGTTGTAATAGTAATGTAAGACTGTCATGATAGACCTGGTCTTAGCCTGACGCACCTGCTCTTTTGTTGGATTATGGATTGAATAATATCATGCTTAAGCTAAGTAGGTGAAGGATAGGTGCAATGGAAGCTCTGTAATCCAAAGTCTATTTCTGCGGAGGTTCATAGTGACACCCATTAAGAGTGATCACAATTTTGCAATTGTACAGCTTCCATGCCAGTGGTATAATACCTAGCTTGATGAGCATATGGAAGGCAGAGAAGCTTCCCAAGTAGGGTCATTACAGCCTTACAGGTGTTAATTTGACACTAAAATATAAGACAATAGGCTATTACTGCATATTCATTGACAGAGGAAGGAGAACCACATGTTTTAGTGAGTAGAAACTACTGTGCTTGGAACATTTGGCGGGCCGATTGTTGTGGGTTGAATTTAATCTTCAATTCTAACAGAAAGGAGCTATGACACTTGAGATCAATGGGTTTTGATGTTCAAAGTTCTCATATTACCTATTAACGAAGAATCTGCTAAGTTTGCAAAAATTTTCGCCAAGGAACTGTGTCTTTTACGGAAATTCATGAACATAGTCTCACTTCTGATCACGCATCAAGAGCTTATGTAGAAGAAGAAAGAGAAAGAAGATTGATTATTTAAGTCCAAACTTTTGATGTTTGAGGGAGTTGACAATTACTAGTCATTTAAGGGCGCGAGGTGCACATGAGGCCAAAGCCCATGGTAGCGCCTCGAGGTGCGGGTCGCTCTGACGCATGTGCATCATCTATTTGTATATTAATCCTGAATGATACTAACTTTATTATAGTGTATGTGGAGCATATTAGAAGAATCTTAACTATATATCTCATTAGAGGTTAGAAATTGCTATTGCACAGGAAGAATCATTGTGAGCTCTATGTTAATTTTCCTGACATTGCCTCGCAGTATGTAAAGCAACCTGGAAGATGAAACTTTTCTTTTTCCTTTTCCTCTTTGTAAGTTTTTGTGTTATAGAGTCTACAGTCAGTTGGCTGGCTTAGTGCCTTTCATTCTTCATCAGCTTTTGTTGAACTTGATCAGCTTTTGTTGAACTTCATGTATTTACGTCCCTCAGAACAATAAGGAGTCAGGGTTAAGACATATGAATTGGGTTAAACCCCAGATTCTAATAGGACTACTTTTTAGTTTTGTTGCTGAAGCTGAATAAGAATACACAGAAGTGCTGTGATAGGGCTTAGGAGTACATTCAATGTAATGATGAGATATAATACACTTAATTGTCGGAAAAGTTGATTAAAATGTTGGCAGAAACTTAATTGACAATAGACAATAATTTTTTTCAAAGTGCTTTTGACAGAATAATTAAAGATTTTGAAACATAATCTTAAAATAAAGATTGCTTTGACATGTTTTTTGTCTTTATTTTTTAATTCTGAATCTGCGGAATAATATCTGTTACTTAGCTAACGCAAATGATGTGGACCTTTTTTTGGTTTCAGTTGGTGCCAGCTGTTACTGAGCTTGTTGTAGCTGAGTTGATGTATCTGCAGTGGATGGATCCCAAAGAGCCAATTTATCTTTACATAAACTCCACTGGAACTACTCGTGATGATGGTGAAACGGTGAGCCTTAGAAACTTAAAATTTACTACTCCCTTCAAAATTTGTTTGAGAATATATGATCTGGTATTCCCTTCAATTTTTCTGTCTCTATCTCTTTTTCCCATAAATTCTCTCTTTATGTTAAGTATTTGATGTTTGAGGACTGATGACTCCCTGGAATAACCAGTGTCATTTGCTTGCAATGGAAAGAAGGGACACATTGATGATTATCATGTCTGATACATTGAAGTGTTGCAATTTTTTTTAATAGTTCAATGTGTAATTATATATTTGTTTAAGCGTATCCTTTAGGGTTTTGGTAGTTTGAAAGATTTCAACAATAGTGAGCCTAGGCGGAAATACAAAATTAAAGCTCCAATTTCTGGTTCTTCAACTTGATAAGGTTTATGTTAACATTCTTTTGTGTTCAATGCTTAATGTTGTAATTGGTGTGCTTTACATTGTCTGTCTCACTTTTGCTGACAGCTTTCTATTTTTCTTTTCCTTTTCAATTGCATCTTCTTAATTTTACTGGCCAATCTTGTATTTTACTAATTTCTGTCCTCCAAGCCTCTGTTTATGTACTCTTATCTTAATTCAATGGTCATAAATTCACTGCTTAGTATCTGTTTCTCTTTGAAGTTCTTTATTGAGTTTGTTACTGTTTCACACTGTCTATCTGATGCTTAAAAATATGTTACGTTGTAAGGTTGGCATGGAGACTGAAGGTTTTGCAATTTATGATGCTATGATGCAATTGAAGAATGAGGTGAGGTTCTATCATTCTGTGTGTTATGTCTACTTGTGCTCATGCATGTTCAGGGTTCTTGCTTTGCTGTATTACATGCACATATTGAGCATATTGAAAATGATTATTCCAACTGAATCTGGAAATACCACTCAATATTGACCTCAAGGTTCTATGAATATATTAAATATTAGAGTAGGAATTAGCTGTTTGGAGGTGAAGTTGCAGTGGTTGTTGACTTCAGAAGAGAGCCAGGTGGTTTAGTTGAACATCATTTCTAGGCATCTGGAAGGGTAGTCTTAGAATCATGCCAACTTGATCCTAGGAAATCTTATTAAAAATCGTAGACAAGAAATCCTGACGTATAGTTGTATATTCACTTAGATATTCTGCATTATGGTCAGAATCTCTTTTTACTACTTTTTTTTGGAAAAACTTGGTTCTCGAGAATCTCACATAGCTTGTCTCGTTATTGTCTCTTTATGTGTTACAAACAGTATCATTTTTTACAGAGTGCAAATTTCAGTTGAGTTGGATGCACTCGTGCACATATCTTTTTTTCCAGTAGGTGGATTTGGCCAAAAAGGTCATGTTTGGTACACATTAGCAAGATAAAAAGTGTTAAAGTGATACACAAAAGTTCAGGGTCTAAATCGTTAAAAAAGAATGAGTTTATGGATCGAAAGTTTTTCTTTTGTCACAACTTCAGGATTTGACATAACATCACATAGCCTGCAATTGAGATCACACATGGGATCAAAATTGACAATTTTAAGTGAAATGAAACACATTTTCACCATATCCTACTATTAGATACAACTAAATCTAGATATATTCTTTTGAAAATTAATTAAATACTGAGGGAATCCTTTTGACACCCAACACATTTGTTGGAGTTTCTCAGTAAAATGAAACCAAATGGTGCGCAAGCTACTATTTTTTAAATTACAAGTACTTGAAGCTGTTTATTTGTAGTTGGGTGATGGTAAAAGGTGTTATTGAGTGATTAATAATTTGACCTGAGAAAACCTTAATATGATTTGGCAATAGCTATATCAGCCTGCATTTTCTTTCTGGTCAGTCAATTTCTACTTTATCCACTAGTTACTATTTCTGAAGTGTCATTCTAGGAATTATCCAATGTTGTTATCAGCTACTGATGATTTCATGTGGTGGAGGAAGATTATGTATTTTGAATGTTCCCTGCATCCTATATCAGTGAATATTAATGGTTTCATATCTCACTCGCAAATGGTGCACCGGTGTAATTTGGATTTGCTCATGTTGCGTGTATTTTATAGGCATCTTTCATGTTCCTTTTGGATATAGGTTTAATTAATGGAAAACTGCATTGTAAATGTTCTACACTGATTTGCATGGTTGGCGTGCTCAAGAATAAAGACCTGTTTCTTCTGGACAGAAAAATATTGATTGAGCTTTAGTTTTGACAAAAGTCGATAATATGTGTAATCGATAGTTTTGCCTGATTTGAGTTTCAGTTTCTTCTTGTGTGCCTGTATTAGCTTTAGATGAATTTATGTGTTTTTTCTTACTCCTTTCTTACACCCTTTATGGTTAATCTCGTATACAGATACATACAGTTGCTGTTGGAGCTGCTATAGGCCAGGCATGCCTATTGCTCTCTGCAGGTTCCAAAGGCAAAAGGTTCATGATGCCGCATGCCAAAGGTCTGCTGTAGTTTGTAACTCCGAGAAATATCTTGTTCGCACTTTTTTTGGAATTTGTTAAAGAATCTTTCTTTTTCAGCAATGATTCAACAACCTCGTGTCCCGTCATCTGGTTTAATGCCAGCCAGTGATGTTCTGATTCGTGCAAAAGAGGCAAGTTTGAGCTGCTTTTCTGCCTCTCATTTTACATTTTGGGAAAGTTATTGCATTGTAAATCCCTCTAATCAATATACCTTCTAAGCACTTTCGAAGTATGGCTTTGCTGCTTGTGAAATAGAGCCTGTGGGGGTCTCTCGAGAACTGAGATGTACCACTAATTTTTTCCATGCTTAGCAATCTTAGTGAAACTAATGGGCTGCACTCATATCCTTTTCCCTTCATTTTGGGATTTTGGGTCATTTTGACAGTGTTTTTACGTGTTTGGAGATTTTTGACTTGTGTCAATACACCAAATTAGTTTCGTAATTATGACTGGTTGAATTGCTTTTGTAGGTTATAATAAACAGGGATACTCTTGTTAAGCTTTTAGCAAAGCACACTGGAAATGTGAGTTGATAGATCAAATTATGTTCTTTTTAATTTTTTTTTTCATTTATGAAACAAACAAAGTCCTCATTGTCTCTTTTCATGTTTAATCAGTCGGAAGAGACCGTGGCCAATTTGATGAAAAGGCCATTTTATATGGACTCCACTAGAGCTAAAGAATTTGGTGTCATTGATAAGGTTGGTTGTTTCCAATCCTGTCAAATATTTTGCGTCTAGGTCCTGGGTCATAGACTAATATAAGGTCTTTGAAATTCAGATACTTTGGCGTGGACAAGAAAAGATTATGGCCGATGCTGCCCCTCCAGAGGAATGGGACAAGAACGCTGGAATTAGAGCCCTTGATGCAATTTAGTTGCTTCAAATATACTTAGAAGGTGAACTTCTTGCACATTTTTATATATCTCAATATGTTATAGGTGGAAGATGAGGAGAAATGAATATATAACATAAATCTTTATTACAACTACTTTTCATATAGGGCCAATTTTTTTATTGTGTGCTTGAATTACCAGTAGATTCTCAAACACATGCATATGAGCGCTAGCACTCTATAGGTGAGTCTTATATACTATGAGTGTGAATGAAAATGGGTCGGGTCTGGGATAGGTCCACTCATACCCGAGACTCGACCCACTAAGAATACAAAAGACCCATACCCGGCCCAACCTGCCTCAACATAGACCCATGCTAAGACCTGCCAGACCCACCTAATTCATATATTTGGTCTTACTAGTAAGGTCCACGTGCGTTGCACGTGATCCAAATTATTTTACTAATTTAATTATACTAAAATTTTATTGGTTGGAATCATGATTGAATAGATTTTTGTGTATTTATTGTCAAAGTCATTCATGGTTTTTGACCTTAAAATAAAACTTGCAAGTTTAAATTACACTTACATATTGTAAGAATTAGATCTTAGTAGGTGTAATATTGTAAAGACAAATGCAAAACACATGCCAAGAACTAAACAATCTTTTCATTGAACTAAAAACAATGGAGATTATAAACTAATAATTAAGCAATATAACTAAAAAAGAGTTTTTCGTTTTCTTACAGTCACTTTCTTCGTCTTGTTCGATTTGAGAAGTTTTGTGCATGTTTATTTTTGAAAGCTTTCAAGAGTGTCTTCATATCACTTCAAATTTTGATCCCTGCCATCTTTCTTGTGTTCTATTTATTTCCATCATCTCTTTTGTGTTGTTTACTTCCATCATCTCTGTTTATCATTTTGAATTAATTCTTAGCCCAAACATGATGTTTATGTATTGGATGTCTTTCTCTTTCTGTCCGTCTCCACAATGAGTACTATTAAATGTAATATTTACAACTTGTGCCATTTTGTTAAGAGCAATCAGAAACCAGACTTTCGGCAGAGAATATCTAGGTTTTTGCCTCTCCTTTAGTCTCTTTTTCTCTTGAGCCTTGTGTAGTTCCCTTCTACCATCTTCGAGCACCGCATTGAATGGGGTCAGAGTCAAATCTATCAACTCTTTGTGATTTCCTTTATGATTATTCCTTTAATTTGAGGAAAATTCTTAAAAGAAGAAAATATATTAACTCAAAAAATTTAATATGAAAAAGAACAAAAGAGAAGCATATGAAATTTCAGTTTATTGGTGTAACTTATATACTCTTATATGCAGAAAAGTATTAATTAACGCAACCTGATAATTCGACTTCTTTCTTGAAATCAAATTTTATATTTATTATTATAATTATGATAATATTCTTAAAAAAATATTTGTCGATTACCACTTCTTTATCTATTCTGCAAGTGGATTAACTAATATCGGTCTTCCCAGATATAAATATCATAGATTAATTAGCGCAACTAATCCATATAATCCCTAATGATATCATTATTTCTACACACTACTCGTCAGTCCTTCTTTGAGAAGTTCCATGGAAATCTAATTTAATATGTGCGATATAGCACTACAAGCAAAAGCCATTTTACCTACGGAAAAATCTTAGGTAAGTATTAAAATAACTGTAAAGTGTAGGTAAAATCGTTGTAGGTAAGTATTTACCGATAAATCTTAAAACTGTTATTAAATACCTACAATATTTATGTCGGTAAAATTGAAAATTGTTGGTGATTTGCTGGTACTTGATCGATATAGTTTGGGGGAGAACAATTTTGTTATGTCGGCATTCTGTAGGTAAATGTAAATTTAGTACAAAATTATTTTTGTCGATAAACTGGAAATTTTTAGTAGTGTATATTTTCAGATCACTTGGCTACCACTGAAATTCTATTTTAATTCCCATTGGAGACTGAATTTATCAGGTGGTCATATCCTATATGATTCCAATCTATATGTATTTAGACAAATTTTGCACATTAAGATTGTATCTTATAGATAGGCAAATCATACAATACATTTGTGACTGACAAATAAGCCTCATAAGGAATTTATACCCTTCTTAGAAGTATGAACACCATTTAAAAGTTATAGACTTCTATCTACACTAACCAATTGTAACTCTCTCTTTCGTCCAATATCCAAAATTCCTGCAATGCAAATTGGTTCTACAGGCTACAACACATGATCTCATTCATTTCTAGATCTCTTATAAATAATCACATCCATGTCCATCTTCAAGCATGTCAAAAGAATGAAAAATATAACATAAATGCAGAAGGTAGATGAGTAATTGGACCAACACAAGGAATATTTATTATATTTCCACCTCTCACTTTTTAGCAAGAGAAACAGAATGGAAATGGAAATCAACATATGCAAGAACCACATTCACCATCAATTTATTTCAACATTAAGACAAATAAAATATAAAACAAAAATAAAAATAAAAATAGATACCAAGGAGTACAGATCTTACATAATCCGTCAGTACTGCAACTCTTTATTTTTGTCAACTTGACTCGCCCAGGTGCCAAATTTCTAATTTTCATTAAGCAGTTCTATCTCCAGGGGAATGTCAAGCGACAAAGAACATGACGCCAATATAATAGAAACTTGTTGAAGTTATATTAATATAATCGCTGCATTGAGAAATTCTAAAGCCCGAAATCACTAAATATGTCGACGATATAAGAATAACACACCTTACATATGATTGATTTCTAATGAGAACAAAAACTTTTATGATTTCTACAAAATTCCTTGGATAAAATTTAAATGAAGAGTTCAACCATGAAGCTCTATAAAGTTCATGTAGAGAGAACTTGCTGGGCAACAAATAATATTGATTAAGCATGAGTTCAATTTCTCAACCAGAGAATCACAATTTTCATTTAGCAATCTGAAATTCATGTGAAAAGTGAGAGCAAGTAGGTCGTTGGTAGTACTTACACTCTTAAGAACTCAATAGTTTAGCCTGGAGGTCATGGATTTGAATGTGGGGAAGGACATGAAACCCACTTCCAAGGGTGTGAAGTCAATGAATGCGAGGCGGATAGAAAGCCCAAAGAAAGAGCCTGTTTGGGATAGCCAAGTCAAAATGTATTCAAACATCAACTAAATTATAATCGATGAAAACAGAAAGTCAGACATGTTAAGCACCAATGCCTTTACAAACCCAAAATTCCAACACATACTTCTACTCACTGATAGACTTAGTTGAAGTTTGTGGCTTAGCTGATTGAGTGCACCTTCTGTTACTCCCATTTTATTCATCAGATAACATTTCCCATCTTTAGAACTTAAAATAAAACTTAAAATAAAAAAATTTAAATAATGTGCTCTTAGAGCATAATTTATGTGTTCCTTATTCGGTCATGTCCATAGCATTCTCAATCCATGAGTTCCTTATACCATAAGAAAAGCATTTTAAAACAAGAAATTTAGCCCTACCCCATGACAAGGAAAAGGGTGTAAAAATGAGTATGAACTATCTCTTATAATAGGTGATTATCAAGTGCTTAATACAAATATTAGGAGCCATACAATGGATTTTCTCATAATTCTTATCAGCAACAATGGGGCTCTTAGTGGCTCGTATGTCTGCTTCAAGAATGACACTATCCTAAAGCATATAGATATTTGTCAGAGCATAAGGTAATTAAGAAATTAGTCAGCTATTTTTCTACTTTCACAATCCAATAGCAAGCAAAGATCCACTACAATACTCAGAAACCGTTATCATACATCCTGAGTGAAGTAGGCTATTAAAACACATTATCTTAGTTTGTCTCGACTCTAGCTCTCATAGGCTGCATTTCACAATAAGATTACACATTTGTCACAATGTATACAAGACATTACATTAAATGAAATAACTTGATACACTACTAAGTAAATTTTCCATAATAAAATATTCTGATTCAGCGAAATAATGTTTTTCCTCACAGAAATAATATCCTAATATACATCACAAAGCAAAGAAGACATTTAATTAAAAAAGTATTGCTTCAATCACATATCTGAATAATGAGAGATAATAATGACAGTCCATACTACCTCACGGCTTAAAGTTCAAGTCAACTCAAACTGCTTCATTCTCTTTTATCATAAGAGTCAGTATATTGTGATATCTAAATTAAGCTCAATAAATATCTGCAAAACCCGATGTCGTAGGTTCAAATCATGATGCCTAAATTCATTTTTAAGTAAGATATCAAGATCCATAACAATTAATGTTTAAAAAACGGAATTAGAACTCTAACATTATCTTTGAAAGGGGAAATATATAATTCCTCTAGTAACCCAATAATGCCCATGAGTCTTATTTGAAGCTTTTAAAGAGCTAATCACCTATTTAACAATGTAAGATAACCACAATGGTGCTAGCATAAAACAAATAACTGAGGTTTAGTATTGAAATCAGAAAAGCATTTGGACTAAGTAGGAAAACTAAATCTTATTAAGGCAAGTGTTATCCATTCCGGTATTGAGCAAGAGTAGAGGTGTAAGTTTTATTAAACCGTTGATATCTCAAGCAAGAAATACCGCAGAACACGTTTTGTAGCTGCACATCTTTCTCTCCTGATTACCAAATGCTACTTCAAATAAAAAAGATAAAAGATGAAAACAAAAAAAATCATACGCATGACAAGAAATCCAACAACAATCAATTATTTTTTCCAAACATCAAACCTGAGATGAAACTGACTGAGAACATGAAAAACATCGTTGGAAAATTTGACGGCAAGAAATCCAAAAGACTATATATAAAAATCAACTATAATTGTAATATTAAGAAATAAAATATAATAAATATAAAAAAGAACATGCAAATAAATTAGTCAGATCAATCACAAGAAGATTAATTTTCAAGGTTACAAATAAAAAGAACATGTAATCCTATTCATAATTATATAATTTGTAAAACTTGCATATATAATACTATCTTCATTACAATTTGTTATCAAGTAAATGCTGCAGATGCTAATCATCTCATAAGGAAATGCAATATCAAATGAGTATTCCACAAAATTAGTCATTTATTTGAAGTTGATTTTCGAAGCAATTCTTCCTGCGATCCCTCTCCCAAAAAAAAAAAAACATTAATCCTTTATTATGTTTCTAATATATAATCAAAGCATTCACGACACTATAGTTACAGAAATTCTTCACTTTAACAATTTTTAAATTATAGAGAAACAAATAAATACAAAAGAAAAATAAGAAAAAAAACTGGAGAGGAAGAAAGCACGATACAAAGAGATATTGAATTCATATTAATATGTAGTTTCTAACCCGGATGCAGGCAAATAAAATGTTACTTTGTTATTCCAATAGATTTGATCCAGAGTTCCGGCAGGGAACGTCCCCTTTTTTTTGCCCCCTCTTCAGTCTCTTTTTCTCTCGAGTCTCTTGTAGTTCCCTTCCATCATCTTCGAGCACCATGTTAAATGAGTGAGATTCAATTCTTTCAACCCTTTGCGATTTCCTTTACGATAATTTCTTTGAGGAAAATTCTAAAAAGAAAATAATTTTAACTCAAGAAAAAAAAAATAGAACCAAAGAGGAACATAAGAGAAGCATATAAATTTGTGGTTGGTGTAATTCTTACATGGTTTCACCAACAAATCATAATCACTGAAAATTTTCTGGTTGCTCTTATTGTTGTTGTTTTTGTTCGTGAGTTAGATGCAGAGAATGAAGAGTCATGACTCTCGTGGGTTACTTACTGATTTGAGAAGACAATGAAAAGTCAGGTTTCATTATAATTTCATATTTGCCATTAAAAGAAGACAATGAAAAGTCAGGTTTCATTATAATTCCATATTTGCCATTTCCATTTTTGCCATTAAAAATTAGCAAAAATAGGGGTATTTTAGTCCGTTCAATTTTTTGCAGAAACTTTCGTACTTTTAAAGGTAGTTAGATTAGATTAGATTAGATTAGATTAGATTAGATTAGATTAGATTTGTGTAATTTTTACTAATGACATTGCCACCCAAAATTATGTCAAGTGAAATATTTATATAATTTTGTAAAAAATTATAAATTGTCAAATAGACTTTAACAAAAGCTAAGAAAAAAATTCCATTCCGAATAAAAAAATTGATAGCAGTCAACATACTAACAAAAATTGCTTCTTCTCACTACCTTCTACATATTGGTATCAACTATAATAAAACCTATTACAGCACTTGCTAAATACAACCATTAAACTATTGCACAAGTACAAGACAAGAATAATATATAAACTAAGACTATATATTAATTATATGGGTCAGGTTGGGTCTACTAAACCCGTTACCCGACCCAGACACGTCTGGGTTTGAAAATCCCATTACCCGAAACAGACATTTATTTGTCCCAGATCCTTCCCAAAGAGGGGGTCTCAGTCGGATCCAGATCTTACCCGTGCCCATTGCCATCCCTAACTATGAGAACTGATGCCAGCATCCTTGGTCAGTTTCGGTCAGTTACTTCATGTTCAAGAGAAAAAAATCATGTTTGCATTTGGCGTAATATCAATAATGTGTGTGATTGAATTGGCTGTGTTTTCATTCTGTGCAGAACTGTATCTAGGGGAAAAGCATCTCATGTCTCTATTACTTTGCCCAAATTCTTCTTTCAAGCACTGCTGAGATTTGTCTCTTCCGAATACATACAGTTGATATTAAATTTATGCCAATATGGATGACCACTTGATCGTTATTCGTTAGACAACAGAAGAAGTAGGGTTGTCGATGCAGCTGAAGTTCTTTATGAAAAAGCCTCATGGAAGCTCTGGCCTGTATCACAATTGATTGAGAAGTTCTATTAAAGGGTTTATATGATCTAATAGAATGTTCATCAAATTCCTGTGGACTTAGCATAACCTAGCCTTCAGTTTCTATAGCACTTCATCTTCTGTGATTGTACGAACATTGATAATCTTAGTTAATATGTTTCATGCGTTTGTTCGTATAATGTTGTATGAGAAATTCATGCCTGTACAATGAGAAATTCATGCCTGTACAATGGACGTGGCCTTCATATGCATCTCTTCTAGGTTTCCAAGAGTAATTCCTGGACTGGTATTTTGATTTTTGGCATGTTTTATTGTTGCCTTATTTTCGTCTAGACGCTCAAACTCAATAGAACAATTTGTACACGTGCCCATCAATTTAATATTTACTTTTTTTATTATTATTACAGAATAAATTCAAGAACAAATTTTACAACATTTTTGGGGGTGCCAATATTCTGATATAAGTTTTGTAAACATCATCAATATCCATACAATAAATTTCCTAACAATGGGAAAAATTGAAATTTAGGTAGGTTTTATTATGTTATATAAGACAAAATCTAGACAATGGGAATATAAACAAAATCTAGATGTAATAAATCTTGGTAAATTTGTCTGATCTTAATTTTGATTAGTTTTACTTTTTGTTGTGTATATGATGTGTAGGTAATATTCATTTTTGTCTATAATTTTTTTTTATTGTTGTCAATTTTATATTTTCTTAATTTAAAAAATAATGAAGATTTATTTTTTTCAAAATCAGAATTAAATACTTACCAAGCTTAGAATAATAAACTTTTATTAAATAATATAAAAACTAATAAATAAAATCTGAAAATTATTTAAGAAATCTGAAATCAATAAACAAAATTAATAATTATATAAATAAACAAAAATTATTTGTGTCTTATGATGTATGTCTTTATATATATATCGATGTATATATATTATGTCCTCTATTTATAACCAACACAAAATCCCTCTGCTATTATTTTATTCTATATTTTTAATACAAGTGAGAAAATCTAAAAATTCACACCAACTCGGTCACCTTCTTTGGCTAACAATTTTGTCCAAAGTTTCTGCTAAATCTGCATGATTTTCTTCCACAAATCAATTTTCCCATGTGTTAGCTTGACTCTCCAAGTGAGTGGATTGAATTCCAACCATTATGGGCCAAGATACGTGTATATTAATGAGATGTGGTTGGCCTGCGTGGGGATAACAATGGGGCGGGTCGACCAGTCATGCCCCACATTAAATAAAATTAAATAGAAAAAGAAAAAAGTAATAAAATATTTATTTTTAATATGTTTATAAAATATTCTTTACAAAATTATTATTTTCAATTTATAAATATTAGATATAATATTAAAAGATAAAAATTATATTATAATATTTATTATATATGCAAAATATATATCAAATATATTTAAAAAAATATAGGCGGACGGGTCGGGCGGGTGCCCGCGGGGCGGAAGTGATACCCAGACCCGCCACGCCATGGGTCACGAGGCACGGTGGGCACCCGCGGGTCGGGTCAAAATTGACATCCCTAGACTGCGGGATTAATAACTGCAGTAACGTGTGTGATTTTTCAAATTTTACCAAGACCGAATATGAATTTATGTTTTGAATCAATGTTGTATTTCAATGTGTTTTGAGTACTCCATTCAAATTCCGGCTCAAATGAACTTGGGGGGTTTTGAGTTATGCCCAAAATACGAAACTTGTCCAACTGGAAAGTAAATGAGCATCTCTTAAAACTTCAAATTGTGATGCATTTTTTATCCAATAAAATATCATTCAAAATTTTGACTTAGGTTTCAATATCTCTGAAAATTTGTAAACAAATGGATTGTGAATCCATATCTTCAAGATTCATTCAAAAATTATGTCGGAATTGAAAGTTATGCTCGTCGATCCGAACCTGTACTAAAAATGCATCCTAATAAATTTTTATGTTGATTTCATATTTTATTTCTAACATATAATAATACTAAAAACTTATATTATTAACAATATTAAAAAGTAAAATAATATCATAAACCAAAAAGTAATTGTATAATTTTAATGTTCATTAACATTCTTATTGCATATTTATTAAATTGAGATTACATTTTTAGTACATTATTACTGCATATTTACTATATTATGATTGCATAGCTAGTACATTTTTATTGCATTTTATTATATTTGTCTTGCAAAATGACAAGCACAAAAATTGTGACTGCATAGTTAGTACATTCTTATTGCATATTTACTAATTATGCTTGCATGCATATTTATTTTATTTATATTATGGTTGCATAATTAGTAGCTTCTTATTGTATATTATGGTTTAAGTCCATAAGATTACAAAAAATATTGCAGGAATCCATTGCCTGATCGCATATTATGATTTTATAATCTTTTGTCTTTATAATCTGCGAATAAAGATGAACGAAGACGAAGGAGATAGAAGAAGAAGACGACAATGTTTGAATTATTGGGGGTTCTCCACTCCAATGATTCTTATTTTATCGTCAATAGACGTTATTGAGATTAAATAAAATCAATAAAAATATTTTCTACAAATATTCTGGTAATCGTTCCTTATATGTGATTTAATATATATATATAGTATATATATGTATCTTTTTACTAATTTATCATTTTTAATTATAATTTAGGTAATAAATAATTATCAGTGAAGTTAAATCTGGTATATTAACTTATTATTACCAATGGCTGGAATTAGTCATTACAAACTCGACCTACAAATTGGTCTAATACAACTCAACTCCTACAAACAAATATAGGAATACTATTTAAAAGAGGGTGTGAAAATATTTCCTAAAGACTTTTTCCACTAATCTTCCTTAAAATAACACTCCTACATAAAATTAAAAAGCATTAGTTTTTTCTATCACTTTTACTCTGAAAAGCACACAATTTCAAAGTAATTGGTATTATTTAGTTGCACAGTTATACATAACCATATATAAGAATATCACTTACTACGACTTTTACTCTAAAAAATATATGCTTTCCAAATTCAAAATAACAAAATCGATTTATTTATTTGTAAAGTTATATACAGTCTTACTTACGGGTATCACATTTTATTAATAAAAGTATCACTTTTACTATAAAAGGTATATGTTTCAAAGTAATAAAACTGATACTATTTACTTGTACACTAATGAATCTAGTGTTATATACGGTCAATATTATTAGAGATATTACATAATATCTTGTTTGCTGATTCCGTTAGTTTGTTAATAGAGTTAGTTAAGCTACATTAACCTTCTTCTCTTTGTATAAATACTTCATTTGACAGATGGAATAAACAAGTTTTCATTCTCTCAAATATGTGATATTAGTAAGTTTAGCTTGGTATCAAGAGCCGGTCATCTTTTCCGGTGATGGTTATTTTTTCCGGCCAGGAGGTTCTATTCATTTTCGATGGTATTTCTCCTCTACTCTCTGAGCTTTTTGCTCTCTCTTTCATGGCGAATTCTGATTCTCTCAGTGTTCTTCCTACACTTAACACTCTAACAATTCGTTTGAATCATAGCAATTATGTTTACTGGCGTGCTCAGGTTCTCTCTACTGTGTGTGCGCATGGCTTGGAGGACTTTCTCCTTGGATCTTTAGTGGCTCCGCCAAAATTCCTTTCCTCTAATTCTGGTATGGTTTCTTCATCCGATCTTAATCCTAAGTTTGTTCAATGGCGACGTAAGGATCAATTCTTATTTAGTTGGTTATTAGCTTATATCACTGAATCTATGATGGGGCATGTTGCTCGATGCTCGATGCTCTGCTGAGCTATAGAGTGTTCTTGACAAACTTTATCGAAGTCAATGTAAAACTAGAGTAATGCATCTTCGTTTCCAGCTTCAATCTCTTAAGAAAGGAGATTTATCTGTTGATGATTTTGTTCTTAAGATGAGAACTATAGCTGATGGTATGACTGCAGCTGGAAGTCCAATTACTGATGAAGAATTGGCTATGTACATGTTAGGAGGTCTTGGCTCCAAATACGAATCAGTTATTGTAAATCTCACATCGCGTATTGATTCCTTGACCTTAACTAATGTTCAATTTGTTTTACAAACGCATGAGATGAGGATTCAACAACAATTTCATTCTATACCTGACTGTTTTCATTCTACAAATTTGGTGCATCATAAGTTTTGTAATTCTCAGTTTTCTGGTAATCGAGGTGGTTTTTCTTTTGGTAGAGGAAATTTCTCTGAGTCTGGCTTCTGAGGTGGTTTTACTGGTAACAGAGGTGGATTTTCTCGTGGTAGAGGCAGGTTTGGGAGAGGCAAACCTGCTTGTCAATCTGTGGTAAAAACAATCATTTAGCTTCTCAGTGTTTCAAATGGTTTGATGTTTCATTTGTTGGACTCAGCCTAGTTCAAATTCTCAAAGAACTCAGGTTTTTTTTTGCTGCTTCTGAAAGGCCTCAATCCAATGGTTCTTAGTCCATTAACTCTGATCGATTTGTTGATAATGGAGCAACATATCACATCACTTTGCAACTTCAAAACTTGATGTGCAGTCTGAATATCTTGGCAAATACATGTTTGTTGTTGGTAATGGTTCTCAAGTTTCTATCTCTCATGTTGGATCCTCCATCATTCCTAGTATATCTTCTTCTAAATCCTTATTCCTCAATAATATTCTTTATGTTCCAGATATAACCAAAAATCTTCTTAGCATATCTCAATTTACTAAAGATAACCTTGCTTACATTGAATTTCATGACTCCTTTTGTCTTGTTAAGGATAAGAAGATTCACAAAGTGTTGTTACAAGGAACTCTTAAGCATGGGCTTTATCAGCTTGATTTGTCACACATCAACTCCAAGTCTACCTCTCCAAGACCTATATCTTCCTCTTGTAATTCAGTTTCCTGTAACTCTGTTACTTCAAATTTTGTTCCTCCTTCCTATAGCGTTGCTCAGAAATTCAATGTACAATTGTGGCGTAATAAACTAGGCCATCCTTGTCCTGCCACTTTACACTTTGTACTAAAACAGCTAAATGTTTCTACTTCTATGAATGATATGCCTTTTTGGGATTCTTGTAAACTTGCGAGAAACAACATGCTATGCATTTTCCTACAGTCTCTACAAAAACCACAACCCCCTTTCAAGTCATACACTCTGATGTCTGGGGTCCAGCCCATGTATCCAGTAATGGATTTAGATTTTATGTGCATTTTGTTGATGACTTCTCTAGATACACTTGGATATTTCCTCTCAGTCATAAGTCTGATGTTTACTCTACTTTTGTTCAGTTCAATTCCATGGTTGAAAGGCAATTTAATTCCAAAATTATAGTTATTCACTCTGATAATGGTGGGGAATTCAAAGCTCTATCTCCTCTTATTCTAAAATTAGGCATTCAACACAGATTTTCTTGTCCTCACACTCACCAACAAAATGGTAGAGCTGAGAGGAAATATCTTCATATTACTGAGGTCGGCTTATCTCTTCTAGCTCAAGTTTCTTTACCTCTTTCTTTTTGGATGGATGCCTTTACCACTGCAACATTGTTTATTAACATATTGCTTTCTCCTTAACTTGCAAATAAGTCACCTTTTGCTATTGTTTTTGGTACTCAGCCTGACTATAGCTTTCTTAAAGTTTTTGGTTGTGCCTGTTTTCCTTATCTAAGACCCTATCACAACACTAAACTGCAATTTATAACATCCAAGTGTCTTTTTCTAGGTTACAACGCTCATAACAGGGGCTACAAATGCCTCCATCCTTCAAGAAGAGTTTACATTGCCAGGTCTGTTATCTTCAATGAAGAAGAATTTCCCTACTCTTCTTTATTCTTGTCCTCTTCTGTTCCTCCTCATTCTTCTTCTTCTCATTCTCCTGATGTCTCACCTCTTCCTATTTTACTTTTTCCACCTGACTTTCCTCCTTCTCCACATATGTCAGCATCATCTCCATCCTCTTCATCTCATTCAGCTTTCTCCTCTATTACTTCTGATTGACATATATTTTGCATGTATTTTGGGCTTAATCTTGGCTAGAATGTGTTGATATGCATGCATTATATGAGTAAATAGGGTTTTATTCCTGTTTTGTGGAAAAGGATTACGCTTTGCTTGTTTTGTAGGAATTTATCGATAATTGTAGCATTTTGGCAACAATTCGGAGCATTGCAATCGCCAATACTTGATTTGAAGTACGAAGTTTGGAGTCGAATCGAGAAGAAGTCGAGACATTTAAGGCGGAAAAAAGGAAAAAATGGCTAAGTGCTTGTTGCTACGGTGAGCGCAGGCGGGCGTGCTCCTGAAGACGACCCGTGCTCAACCTAAAATCAAAGGCTCGGGGGTTCGACATATAAAGACGGGCTGTGCCATACAAAGACGACCGTGCTCCATTCTCATGCGAGTTGGGCAATTCATGCGGCACCCAGCACGGGCTGGGCGTGCCCTAGCGCACGACCCGTGCTCCTCTGTGGGAAAAACAGAGTTTGATTCGTTTCGACTAGGTTTTCGACCCAAACGAAGTACAAATAGACACGGGGCGGCCACAAACAAGGACACACTGAATTTTTACCCTAGAAAGCAGAGAAAAGAGCAATCTTCCAACAGAGATTTGGAGAGATCGATCAAGACCGCAACCACACCTTCGAGGATTGAAGATAGATCGAGAGATCATCATCATCCCCGAGTTCACTCACTCCATAGTATTTTTATCATTCAATTAGTAGACATGAACATGGATAATTTGTCTATGAATTATTTGTTTTCTATATCTGGCTAAATACTTTGTGATTCCCGGGTTTGGGAGTATGTTAATGGATACTTTTATTTGATGATTAATTACAATTGAAGTTAATGTTTTCCAACCCTATTCAAGTACTTTGCTTTAATTATTGTTTTATCAAAACGCGTTTGATATAACTTGTTTGATGTATTGATTCATAATTCTAGCCGATGAGTTTCAATACTAGATCTATGAGTACTTGACATGAATATCTTGCATGATTGAGAAGTCTGTGAATATTCGTGAGGCTTTATAATCTTTTGAACTTTTGGGAGTTGGATATCTCATGTTGAGTAGAGATGCTAGCATAGATATTCCAATCAACGCTTTTACATGTATCTCGAGAGAGAGGGTAAATTACTTTTGTGATCGGTCTATAGGGAAGAATACGCTTAACTTTGGTTTGATTAATCTGATAATAAAAGGGGATATTAACTGAAACCATAACTCATGAATCCATTCGTTCATACTTGATTTTTTAATCCACTCTTTGATTTGTTTCTTTTAGGATAATTTCTGCTTTAGTATTAATAAAACCAATCCTTCAACTTTCGATAGTCTAGATAAAAATAAGGCTATTATAATCCAGTACTTAGTACATTAATGTATTAGTCCCTGTGGATTTGACCTTGCTAACCCTATTCTATAAATTGCATCGTACACTTGCGGTGAAGCTAAAAATAAGGCGAACAACTTATCCTTTTTTATCTTTCCCTTCTCAACCCTCTTCCTCTCCATATGTACCAATTCATCCTTCTCCTCCATCTACACCCACTCTTTCTTCCTCTCATCACATGGTTACAAGGTCCAAGGCTGGTATTTTCAAACCAAAAGCCTACATCTCTTCTGCTTCCTCTTCTTTAGAACCTCACACTATACAACAAGTTTTGTCTAAACCATAATGGAAGGCTGCCATGGATAATGAATTTGCAGCTCTCATTAGAAATAAGACATGGGAATTGGTATTTTATGATGATTCTATGTCTGTGGTTGATCACAAGTGAGTGTTTAGGGTGAAATATCATAAATTCAAATAATTATATGATTGATTAAAATTTTCTTGTAAGACAACTTTGGTTGATTGCCTCACTACATTGCTCTCGTACTCTGACAAATAGATGTTAAACTCAATAGATATTTTTTGATACTTACTCTCTCCCATTAACAGTTAAGAAAATGGCTAGGATAGATCAGTTAGGAATTCCTTGTTTCAGGTGTCATTGATTTTTTCTTCATTTCTGTATTAAATATGACTCGGTATATCTCTGTAAATATTTGATATATCAATAAAAAGGTTAGGGATTCCCTCAATCCCTCACCCCTCTTCGGTGTTTCATGCAAAAAAAAAAAACTCAATAGGTATTTGGTGAACGGACAAAAACCATAATTGAGTAAAATCCAGATGACGCATGGTGTCTTGAATATTGTACCAAAATAATCAGTTCAGCTCAAACTTTTACCATACTATTTTTCTGTATTTCGTTAGGTACTTCGGTAAATCAAAATTTTACAAAAAAAAAAAATAATAAAAGAAAATAAATATTGTAATCTTAATTATAATATCTATTTTTTTTTAAATTTTAGTATTCAAAAAATAAATTATAATACATAAATAATATATACGAGAATATATATAATATAAAGTAAATTTGGTATATGCTAATTTTTCTATTTCGATTCGCCCGCAATATGATTTAAATTTATTTTTGTGATTTTTATGTATTAAATAAGATAAATAAATGTATATACATATAATTTTTTAAATTTTCTTAAATTGATATGACAAAGTGAAAATTGCGCAAAGTTCAAATGACAAAGTAAAATTCTTAACGAAGTTCAGATGGTAAAGTGTAACTACTTCTGTTTGAATTTTAGGCTAAGAAGATTTTCTTGCTTACGTGGAGACGCACGTCTTAATATTTGAAGATTATTCCACTAGCGATGAACGATATAGGGCCAAGTGCAAAATTTATATAGTTTGTATGAAAAAGTATAAAAGAAATTAGTTTATATGGTAAAGTGCAAAATATCGCACAGAGGTTTAGTGTTTTTCCTCTTTAAATAACACAATATTAAAAATTAAAAAAGAAAAAACAAAACATGGTGGTACTGTTGAATTTGTAGAACAAAATTCAAATCTGACTGAGAACTGAGAAGAGTGGGAGATCCGGAGGCGAAATGAGCTCGTCAATCCCACTCAAATTCGCCTTCCTCTTCTCTCTCTCTCTCGCCGGCGCCGCCTCCTTCACCACCACCGCCGCCGCCCCATTCCGATTCTCTCGAAAGCACCGGACTAAATCCTCTTATTCTCTCTCTCCATCAACCAGGCCCAAAGCCACCGTCTCGGACTTGCTCTCCCTTCTGGGCCCACCTCAGCAGGCGGAGTCTGTAAACTCACAAGTGGCCAGAGACCTCTGGTCATGCTTCAGATTCCTCGTCCCCTATAACCAAACCCCAACCACTCGGCGGTCGCTGAGTTATAAGACGAGTCTACCATCGCGACGGAGCGAAAAAGCTGTTGATGAGCTGATTTTATCGCCGCCGGCGCCTGTATTGGAGCTGGCTCGCCTCGCCGTTGACTCTGGCGCTGACCCTGGTGCTATTCACCGAGCTCTTGATCCAACTATCATCCCTGTGAGTATTTTCATTTCTATTTCTCTATCTCCCCCTTTTTTTGGAATTGTTTATGATTGCGATTTCTGAGGTGGACTAAATGGGCTTAAATTTTACTTTACCATTCTTAAATTCTTGTATTTTTCTCTTTTGACCATCCATGTATTATATCCAGTCGCCAGTTACGTTAAGTACGTGTATTATAATTATGATATTAAGTTCGAATTTTTGGGATATGTGGGGTAGTATGTGTAATCAAGACTGTGCTATGCGAATTGTAGGAAAATAGTAGTATTTTTTCTAGTACAATTTATATGAATCGAAAATCCAAATCGATAAAATTTGCAAAGTAAGCAAAATAAAATTAGCTCGAATCGTGTGTTCAACACACTATCCTTAAAACAGATTCGTCCCCTATTCTGGACGTCTGTTTCCCAGGATAAGACGAGAAAACCGGAATACCTATTCCGGCGAACTGAAAAATTATGCCCGAAAATTATCACCAAAATTTAATTTCAAGAGTTGGAGATGTATGGAAACTTTGTAAGTTTTTGTGTGTTTTTCCAAATGAAAATCAAGCCATATTTATAGAAAAAATTATGACCTTTCATCAAATAAAATATTTGAATTTTACTATTGAAAGGGTCAAATAAATTTGGCCTTTACTATTTAAAAGGTCAAAATACCCTTTACTATTAAAAGGTCAAATATGTAATTTTTCTTCAAATTTTCCAACAATCCCCCACATGAAGAAAATTACGAAGATACAAAGATTTGGTGATTAAATCCAACAGTTGAATCTTGCATAGGATAGGTAGGTGTTACCCTTTGAACCTTCCCTTGTGAAAGCATATTTACTTTACTAGCTGATCAGTAGACGCGATGTCCTTGAATCGTTTCGCTTTTGTGTAAACGATGATATACCTCACACAAGATTCTTCCTAACATATTTCGATTCTCATAGTTATGTTCATTCATGGCCCCGAACATACGCCTGGTTCTCGCAAGAGGTTCTAAGAATGAGCCTCACACAATTCTCTTGAAGCGGCCCCACTTCTCTCTCATAGGTGATTCTCATTTAAGATAGCCCGTACTACCATGCTCAACTTACCGACGCACAAGAATCATTAAAAGCCAAATTGCTTATCCTCTTCTCCACGGGCATCCTTTGTTAAGGAATGGACAAGGATAACTCCCCCCGGTGATCATAGAGTCTTTTTACAACTAGGTTGTCCCTTTGAACCTAGATCTTGGGATCTCCAAATCAACTAGGTTGGGTTTCCATTGTATCAACTCATTTTTCTAGAGGCTTAAGTCCCATTCCTTTTAATGATTTCACAACTAACTCTCGATTCAACCCTTTGGTTAACGGATCCGCTAAATTATCCTTTGACTTTACGTAGTCAATAGAGATAACACCGGTTGAGAGTAGTTGTGCGATGGTATTGTGTCTCACGACGTATGTGTCAGACTTACCATTGTACATATTGCTTTGTGCCCTACCAATCGCAGATTGATCGTCACAATGTATACAACTCATTTGCACGAGGTTTAGGCCATTTTGGAATATCTTCTAAGAAATTTGAAGCCATTCACCTTCTTCACCACACTTGTCTGCAAGCAATAAACTCGGACTCCATTGTAGACACTTGCTATAATATGTCGCTTAGAAGATTTCCATGATATTCTTTGCACCTCTCCTAAAGTGAATACAAATCCACTTGACTTACAATCTTTAATATCGATATCCAATTAGCATCACTATATCCTTCAATAACAAAGCAGGATATCTTGTATAGTGCGACCCCAAAATCACGAGTATATCTTAAATACCGTAGTATTCTCACTATCCCTTTCCGGTGGTCATGCCCTGGATTACTCGTATATCTGCTCAATTTACTCACATTTGCATAAGCGAATGCCTGGTCTTGTACAACTCATTAAGTACATTAAACTTCCTATGACTCGTGAGTATTCAACTTGAGACACAGCCTCACCTCTGTTCTTCGATAGATGTTTGCTTGTGTCTATCGGAGTTCTAGCTAATGATGTGTCATCCTTACTAAATTTTTCTAGAATCTTATCCACATAATGTGACTGATCAAGTGTTAGTCCATTTGAAGTTCTAGAAATCTTTATTCCGAGGATCACGTCAGCTAAACCCATATCTTTCATGTCAAACCTCGAGTTCAACATATCTTTAGTGGATTTAATTATTTTATCATTACTTCCAATGATAAGCATGTCGTCTACATAAAGGCATAAAATAACATAGCCATTTTCGATCTCTTTAACATGACACATTTATCACATTCATTTATTTTAAATCCACGTTCTTTCATTACATTATCAAATTTCTCATGCCATTGTTTGAACTGTTTCAAGCCATATAATGACTTGACGGTTTACAAACCTTGTTCTCTTGCCAGTGCGAGAGAATCCTTCAGGTTGTTCCATGTAAATTTCCTCTTCTAAATCTCCGTTTAGAAAAGCCGTTTTTACGTCCATTTGATGTACTTCAAGATTTCGCAATGCAGCAATCGCAAGTACCAATCTAATGGAGGTTATTCTGAATCGAGAATACGTATCAAAGTAATCAAGGCCCTCTTTTTGTCTCAGAACCTTTAATTACAAGTTTCAAATTTTTATACTTATCAATTGTTCCATCCGCCTTCATTTTCTTCTTGAAAATCCATTTATAACCTAGTGGTTTACTTCCCTCGGGAAGATCCACTAGTTCCCTGTATGGTTTTGCAAGATAGAATCAATTTCACTTTTTATGGCTTCTTTCCATAATGGTCCTTCGAAGAAGTTATAGCTTCTCTATAGCTTTGAGGTTCACTTTCCAACATGTATGTTAGAAAATGCGGACCAAAAGATTTTTCTATCCTAGCTCGTTGTCGCGTCTAATTTCTACCTCTTCTTCTTGCTCTTGTTCTATCAATCATGTATCCGTTTAGAAGAGCTTGCTTCTTCTCTCGATCTACATGGAAATACATTTTCAAAGAATGAGGCATTTCTCGATTCAATTATCGTGTTCTTGTGTATATCTTCAACTTTAGATTCATGCACAAGAAAACGATAAAGATCATTTATTATGTGCATATCCAATAAATATGCGTCAGCGAGTTTTGGGACCTACCTTCACCTTCTTTGGTGTAGGTATAGCAAGCAACCTTCGCAAGACACCCCCACACTCGTAAGTATTTGCATGATGGTATTCTTTCATGCCATAGCTCGTAAGGGCTTTTGTCTAATTTCTTACGGGGTACCTTATTTAAAAGGTAATTAGTCACAAGACTGACTTCCCCCACATGTTCGAGGTAAGCTTAACTTAATAACATGGCATTCATCATTTCTTTAAGTGTACGGTTTTTCCGTTCGCAATGCCATTCGTTTGGGTGAATAAGGTCTTTGTTGTTTCGTCTAATTCCATGTTGGGCACAGACCAAGAAAAGGTGATTCATATTCACCTCCACGATCACTTCTTAACACCTTAATTTTCTTGTTGAGTTGATTCTCAATTTCATTTTTATAGAGAATAAATTTCTCTATAGCTTCATCTTTACTTTTAAGAAGATACACATAACAAAACTTTGTGTTATCATCTATAAAAGTAATGAAGTACTTATTGCCACCACGTGTTTGTGTCGATTTTAAATCACATACATCGGTGTGAATTAAATCAAGTGGTTCGTTATTTCTTTCAATATTTTTAAATGAAGTCCTTGTTAACTTTGCCTCAACACAAGTTTCACACTTGTGCTTGGAATCAATATGGAATGTTGATATATAATTCAAGTTAATTAATCTACGTAAAGTATCATAATTAACGTGTCCTAGTCTACCATGCCACAAATGGAAGACTCAAGCAAGTAAACGAAGCATTCTTCATTTTATTAGCTTTTGATTTAACAACCATTACATTGAGCTTAAACAACCCATCAAGAAGATAACCCTTGCCAACAAACATCCCATTTTTTAACAAAGTAACAACCCCGACTAAAACAATGCGAAAACCATGCTTATCTAAAAGCGAACCGGACACCAAATTCTTACGAATGTCCGGTACAAACAACACATTATTTAGAGTCGGTTCCTTCCTGACGTCATCTTGTAACCACTTTGCCTTTTCCTCGACCTCGTAAGAAATTTGAATTTCCCATGCTACTTTCTCGCCGTCTTGGTGGCTCAAAGGAACTAAACATTTCTCTCGACAGAACACACGCGCTAGTAGCACGAGAATCAATCCACCATTGTTTCGGGTTTGAACCAATGAAATTCCTCGGAGACCACCGCAGCCAGGTTCATATCCGACACTTCTTGAGAAATGTGATCAACCATGTTAGCCTCCCGATTCTTTTTCGGTTTCTTGCAATCAAGCCTGGACCTTTGTCACAATTGAAGCAATTTCCTTCGAATTTCTTCTTGAAATACCTCCTTTTGGTCCCAAATTATTGAACCCTTTACCAGTTTTCCCCTTTCTTTTTCCCTTTTGAGCTTTCGCCATGCTCCACAACATTGGCTTTAAAGACCACATGATTGAACATTTTCCTTCGGAACCTTTGTTATCTTCTTCAAAGCTTCAAGAATCGAGATCTTCAACGTTCATCTCCTTTCGTTTGTGCTTGAGATAGTTCTTGAAATCTTTCCAAGCGGTGGCAATTTTTCAATTATTGCGGCCACTTGGAAAGTTTCATTCAAAACCATCCCTTCAAAGCAAAGAATATCATGTATGATCACTGAAGCTCTTGTCTTGATTGATGACCGTTTTTGAGTCCACCATTTTATAATCCGAAGCGGCCTACAATGAATTTTTTTTCGCACCCGCATCCTCGATCTTATACTTATGGTCCAAAGACTCCCACAGTTCCTTTGCGTTTTCTTAGAGCTATACACGTTGTAAAGCGAATCTGCAAGGCCATTCATGACATAATTTCTACACAAGAAATCGGCATGATTCCAAGCATCTAAAGCGTTAACCGCTTGTGCATCGATCTCATCCTCACTAAGTTGTGGAGGATCTTTCTCAAGAACCGCGCCAAGTTCAAGGTGGTCAAGTAGAAGAGCATCTTTCCGCCACCGCTTAAAGTTCAAACCGTTAAATTTTTCCGGTTTTTCGCCATGATTAACCCAAGCACATTAAGCGTGGGATTGGCTACTACCCGAGGCACAAATCGGGATAACAAATGGATTCGACAACGGGTTAGACCCACCTTTGTTTGATTCGGATGCCATTTCAAACAAATAAAACAAGAAGTTTAGCACTTCTATCAATCAATCGGAACAAAACGATAAGAACAAATTTATTAAATTGTTCAAGTTTTTATTATAAGGATTTTGCAATTTTCTTGCACTCGAATTTGCACATGTATCAATCTATTAGTCCAAAGATTAGTCCAATCACCCAAATACCCAAAGATTAGTCCAATCACCCAAATACCCAAAGATTAGTCCAATCCCAAGCGGTACCCAAAGATTAGTCCAATCAGTCCAAAGATTAGTCCAATCAGCCCAAACAGTCCAAATTGCAATTTCTTTCCACTTTGAATAGCACGGGTATTAATCCGCTTATTAGTCCGGATTTGTCCAACTAATTCAGAAAATTAGTCCAATTGCAGAGATTGAAATTACAATTGCCAAATCAAATTTTAGTAGAAAACAATATGCTAAACATTTGATTTAATTGTAAGTATGTAATCTGGTAAATAGTTAATCATGTATGCAGTACCACGAATTAAGAATTTATAAGTGGAAAAATACTTTATACATCAAGTTGAGTGCCTAGCATAATGGATCAAGCCAAGTTTATTATAATAAAGTGGAATCATGAATTATGTAAACAATTTGCCAAGATAAAATAATACCAAAATTATGAATTCATGCATATAGTAATATACAAAATACCACTGTTGATAAGGTGCCCAATATGAATTGCAAACATGAATTCAAGGCCAGTCGGCACAGTTAAGTTGCTAATTTTCAAATGAAATTTTGAATTCAAATAGTTGGAAAAATTATTAACTGAACAATAGCAAAACCGTATAAAACAAGTTTTAGTTCCAACTACTATTGTTGATTACAACAGAACCATATTATTAAGCTAATCCTTAATATAAACTGTACCAAAATTTTAAGAATAATCTGTTTTAAGTTTGTAGGAAAATAGTAGTATTTTTTCTAGTACAATTTATATGAATCGAAAATCCAAATCGATAAAATTTGCAAAGTAAGCAAAATAAAATTAGCTCGAATCGTGTGTTCAACACACTATCCTTAAAACAGATTCGTCCCCTATTCTGGACGTCTGTTTCCCAGGATAAGACGAGAAAACCGGATTACCTATTCCGGCGAACTGAAAAATTATGCCCGAAAATTATCACCAAAATTTAATTTCAAGAGTTGGAGATGTATGGAAACTTTGTAAGTTTTTGTGTGTTTTTCCAAATGAAAATCAAGCCATATTTATAGAAAAAATTATGACCTTTCATCAAATAAAATATTTGAATTTTACTATTGAAAGGGTCAAATAAATTTGGCCTTTACTATTTAAAAGGTCAAAATACCCTTTACTATTAAAAGGTCAAATATGTAATTTTTCTTCAAATTTTCCAACACGAATTTGTGTGGCACTATCTGTGAGATGTTAATAGGAAATTTATGTTTGTAATGAAGTGCATAAAGGGCATTATTGTTCGAATTATATAGGTTCCTGATGTTGAAGGATCTAATGAAGATCGATGTGAGCTTACAAGAACTCCTTATGGGAGGCAATTTATAGATGAGGTACACAAAATGGTGATAGTTGCTTCTAATGGTGATTATTTTTCTCCTTTTGTCCAGTTTCTTAGTTGATGCAGTGTGCCAGTTTCAATTTTGTAGGGGTTGAATTCTTACCTAGAATTCTTGTTTGAAATGATTGTTGAGCGTGGTCCCAGCGTAGGGCTCAATGTATCTTTGAGTCGCTATGACTTTTTCCACGGTCATCTTTTCCTTGCCAAGGAATCTGGAAGACTTGGCATTTTGTAAGTTGAGAATGAGGCTACATCTACTCGTTATTGTTTTTTGGGGTTTTTGAGGGTTGAGAAAATAGAATCTTGCACGAATAAATTTGTTATCTTTCAAACGTGTTAATTATAGTTATAATCCTGATAAATTGTTAAAAATGAATGCCTTTATCACATGAAACTTACTTAGCTAAATAAAATTTATGGGTAGGTCATTCGAATACTGCTTTTGTGAGTATACCACCAGTTTCTCTTATCCACAGAATGCCCTAGTCCCTCATTTGCAAATAAAGTCAGGACTTATTTCATTGGGTTTACGTGACTACTTATGGAAAAAAAAATTAAGAAGATTTTGAAAGCGATCCTGACGAGATGGTTATATGTTGTTCTGAAAAAATCAATAATGTGATGTTGCTGAAAAACCACAGCGTGCCCAGGAGAGAGCATGAATGATTTCGCGGTTTTGCCTTGAAAGTAATGTCTGTTTATTATAACTGATGCATGAGTGTGTGATGCATGTATTTGCAGGTTTCATGCTAAAGAGTACCCTGCCTATGACAAAGAAATTTTTCCATGTAATATGGGTTATTGTCAAGTAGGTAAGTTGATTGAAGAAACAGTGTTGTGGAAGATTAATATCGACCAATTATTATTGGCCAATCAAGTGATCCGTCTCAAATGCTGCTAGAAAATCATCAATGGAAGACATATATGTAGAATTGGAATAGAATCTTTGATAGCGTTACAGTTTAACTGTGCACTTGATGATTCTCAGGATCTAACGTCGCTTATGACAATTCAATGAATTTGAGGAATATTCTGTGGCTTGCTCCATTGCCAAGTAATTCTACGAAAGCATGGCTGGCACCAGGTATTTATCTGACCTTGACCTAATTCGGTAAATTGTACGGTTGAATTTTATTTTAAGATGTTTCCTAATTTGGATAAACTATCCTGGTTTTCTTAGCAAGATCCTACCAATTAGGGTATGTTCCTTTACCAAACATTAGTGGTCAGTCATAACTGCTTACGGAACTATTGCATTTTTTATGATGAATCTAGAATGACTCATTTATAATATTTCTTGTTTCTGTAAAACATTTAAGGGAGTCAAACTTAGGTAAAGAGTGGCATTATTGTTTCAAAAAATGTTATAAAATCTAAAATTAAAATTTAAGATAAGCTCAAGATGCTTGTTATAATTGTTACATTTAAGGGAAGAATGCAATGATGTCCTTGGAAGCTTAATTCTTATCATCTGTGTTCTACGAGCATGCTTTTTATGGTATGCCACTACCTTCCAACATATTTTCTCTGCTTGAAAGATATTTATTTTCTCTTTATGAGTCTTGGGCCCGGGGGCCTGAGGCCTTTCTTTTCAATTATATATAATATTGAAAAGTAATAAGTTTTAGGTTTCTAAAAAATTTGATTTTAACATTGTTTCTTCACTTTCGAGATGAATAATTTGTCATGTTAGAGAACTTTCCTTGGATGTATTGACAGTCTCATATGATATTTAACTTTGTTATGACGTTCGTGTTTGCAGGAGTCCTAGTTGTCTTGGATGCGTCTCCTGAAGGAATAATTTACCAAGATCTCATACCCGAATATGTTAATATTGCGAGGACACTATACGAAGGTTTTGACTTTCATACGTGGTTCTGGAATCTGTACATATCTCTGCATCACCATTCCTGGAAAAATAAGAAGGTATAACTGAAAATTTGTATTGTTTGCCAGAGGATTTTGGGGAAGTCGTGGTGGATGTCAACTACCTCAATGTGGGAGCTGAAGTGCCTAAATTCCAACTTTTCATCTGCTAAGACATCCGCAAGGTAAGTTGTAACTGTTTTTTTCTAATACCATATATTTTATTTGGTTCAACAAAACTGAATGCTTTCCCTATGTTTTTGTTGGCCTGTGGTGTGCCAAACGTTAGGGGTGAGTTGAAGTGGACTTTTAGGAATGAAAATTGTGTCAAACCACTCAGCCATTGTAAAGAGACATAAATAGCACCTAATATGACAATAAGTTAATAGGCCCTTTTTCCTCATTCTTTCCCAAGCATTGCGCATTCCTCTGAGAGTCCCTCCCGGCTCCCTCCACTTGCTGCAGCCACCAGAATTTCTTGAAACAATAATTGGAAGAGTCACCTTATCTCATAAATCATTCCCCCAAAGTTGAATATCTACCGTTGCTACTAATAGTGGTGCCATTGTGAAGCGAAATGACCTCGCCATCACTGCTCCTTTACTCATTGCTGCTGCGAGCAAGTTATCTCCAAGACCATAAAAGCAAACGATAATAGTACATATATGTATCATAAAAAATAAAGTACTTCAACATTTTAGCCATTTAGTTATTTTGGCCATCATGATATTTTCAGGAAAGTATTCTAGGGGAACGTATTTTCGATAATGTTTCCAAGAACGTGTGGAGAATGAAAATGCTTGTTTGGTAAGTTTGTTGGGGAAAATGATGTGATGTATTTGAAGAGTCATTTTCAACTGTAGATGTTCTGTTAATGTTGTATCGTTACACTATTACCAACTAGTGGTTGGGACTGATAGTGTTGTAATTATTTTAATTAAGAAGGTAGTTTTGAAATAATTCAGTTTTAGATACGGAGTTTTAATATAAAAGTCCAACAAGATACAAAATCAGTAAATTTGAGACGAAGAGAGTATGTTTTAAGTTAATGATGCCCATGATTACAGTGTAAATGCTAAATATGTCACTAGCTATTACCAAGATTAAAATAATATACCAAACTAAAATGTAACACCCTTACACCTGTAACACATATCTAAATAATAGCTTACGCCCAGTACAACTGCATCTGTAGCGATTACCACAAATTAGATTAAACATGTTCATTATCATCCATAACCACTTTGCACGAGCGGAAGCATATTCCATGTATCTCTAATTATTTAATTTAATTATTGTTATTATCTGATGTCCCCATCATTTTATTTGGCTTTCGTGAGTAGGTATTGATGCATTGTAGATTGTAACTTACTTAGACTGTCTAGAGGGATTGTCTTTTGTTTTTTACTTTTATGTTCTTACTGATTCATAGATAAATGTTTTGAAACTTATCATTCAGTTGTGGCTTAGGAATTCATAAAATTGTTGATGGAACAGAGAACACCAAACTGTAAGCAACATCCGGTTATAGTTATTTGAATTCAAATTCAACACCAAAATTATTATTTACTTATTTTAAATGTTGCTTTCGATGTTTGATTACGTGCTTATAAAGGATTACACTCTTTGGATAATCTTTTTATTGGATTGTTATTACTGAAGTCAGATGACATTATGAATTGTAATCCTGATTTGTACTCTGAATAAAGGATTATGTGGTCAATTTAAATTCAACAGGGAATTCTTGTTTGACTGTTAAATTAAGGAGTTGAAATTTCCTGGATTCGCTCATTTTTCTACTTGTAGTGTCAATTCTTGTGGGAGTCAAGCCTATTCAATAACACGGTGATGTAATTTTTTGTAATATCTGGATATGTAGAATGATCATGTTACATGTAGTTAATTTGGCAATTTGGAATAATTACAAAAACTACCACTGAGGTTTGGGTTAATTGCAAAAAACCCAGACATGTTTGAAAATCACACACACACAAAAAAAAAACTTGAGGTTTGATTTTGTGTTAAATGTTATGGTTAATTGCAATATTTTTATAAATGTAAAGGAGTGTTTTTGCATATGAAGGAGACAAAGTGTGATACAAAATTAAATCTCACGGTTTTTTGTAATTTTCAAGAATCTGTGGGATTTTTGGTTATTAACTCAAAACCTTAGAGGTAGTTTTTTGTGATTATCCCAAAAGATTTTGGTTGTGCCTTGATTTATCAATTTTTGTATTATATAAATAATTACAAATATTTCTTGAATTTATAAAATCTATTATTCATTTTATTAAATTTTAAATATCAATAAAAATAATTATAAGTTTTAAGAATTGTGAAAAAAAAAAAAAAAAAATAGAAACTGTAGAAATTCATTTTAAGAATAATTGGTCTGGCTTCAAGCAAATTTGAAAAATGATAAGTAGTATTAAATTGTAATATACACTAGCAACTTCTACACAAATATAGAGCAATAATTAAATTTTAAAAGTAAAAAAATTAATTGCATTAAAATCATATAGTATTATATTTTCTAATTTTACTGTAATCTAATATCTTCCAAATGCATTCTAATATGTTTAGATTTACATTTGTTGTATATCCAAAATTTATTCACAGCGAAATTGACAAATAACAGTATATATGTTTTTATTGTTAAGTTTGTAATAACAATTTGTTTTAGTTAAGAAAACAACGGAAGAAAATTAGGGAATATAATTTGTATTTCAGCAAGACAGTTAAAAGAATAAATAATTTTTTAAAATTATTGAAAACATATTTATTAAAGTAGATGATACTTAAACATTGTTTTTGTGGATAGAAAATGAGATAACATATATACATATTTTTTTTAATATTTTAAATTGAGGCGGTAAAGTGAATTTTTTTTTTTAGGCAGGGAGCAACACAATTTACTATATGCCGTGGACGTGAATATTCAGCCGGCAAAAAGTTATGGATGACAATATACAAAAGTCGTTTTCTAAACGACACCGAAAATTGTTTGATTGCTGATATATAAAGATTGTGAATAGTTCGGATAACCAAGTGCTATTTTTCTAATTTTCTTAGAGTTTCACATTTTCGGTATATAACAAGGGCATTTTGTGTATCTTATCCTTGATAGTTTGTAATTTAAGCTAGCTTTTTGGTGCAGTGGGTCCAATTTATTACCAACCACCACGTTATGTATTTAATATTTAAACGGAAACAAAAAGAAAGTAAAAGAGATTTGTTTCAGAAAAGCAAACATAATCATCTTTACAGATTCATAAGCTTTGTAGTGCTCTAAATGATCATTAATATCATGTAGCACATGTGACACTACGCCTTAAATATGAGAATTGGATAGTTTTCGAGTAATTAATACTCTCATATGAGGTTTGTTGTTGGATTTTCATCCCTCTTCCCCTCTCAGGTGATGTACTCAAAAGAAAATTGTCATAACATCCTAACTCCTCACTCATGTACTCCTTGGGAAGGATCATCCATCACATAATTACCCCAAGTCAAGTACGCTTAACTTTGGAGCTTTTTTATGATGCATGTTGGAATTGTGGTTTGGTAAAATGGGTATTGACCCGATTTTGACCAAATAATTAAGTGGTTTCCATTAGTGAAAAATGAAATTAAATTATTTGTAAAAATTCTACTAAGAGAGTAAATGAGAATAACATTTGGAATTTCTCAAAACCAATTTCGGGTGAATGAGAAATTAATGCTAGACGTTAGCCATTTAATACAAGAAAATGGTATGGAAATGGGGAAGGAGAAATGCTCCTTCCCACATAGGAAAATGAGATAAAGTTTGCTCACTTGATATATCACAAGTTGGACTTATGGGTTTGGGCCCTTGGGGGCATCCAAGTTTTTAAAGGGGTGAGGACCTACATGCTTGTGATTTTGGTTCAAAGCACACAAGCGCGCGCCGCCGGCCGGCCCAGCCCGGATCGTGGGTTTGGGCTTGGGCTTCAAGGCCTTTATACTTTTTGGACCAAAAACCTTTAAAATAAATAATTAATTTAATTATTTAATTAACGGATTCCAATTGAGAAGTGTTCGCATCCGAGCACGGGTAGTGCGTCAAGTTAAAACTTTGTCATTATGTTCGTATCCGAGCACGGGCACACGCACGGGTCGTGCGTCGATGCGTACCTCTGAACAGATGCACCTGTTCGGTGTAAACATGTCTTTTCGAGCCAAAAGACATGTTCTTTCCATACTGGGCACCTTGTTGCCTATATATATCTGACCTCTACAGATGGAAAAACACACGAAAACATCAGATTAATATACGGTCAGTGCATTCGAGCATATTGACATTCCTCCCATTCAAAAGCCTCGAAAAGAACAAACATAGTTAGTTATTTGTTAGTTACGGTTTTTGCAAAGTCGCTAAACCAGAATAGAAAAGTCGTTGTATCTTAGAGACGAATGTCAAAACCGTAAGCACTTTGTATATGGGGCGTCTTTCGTCTTGCAGAGACTGAATCGAATTCAGGCCTCGACTCTATCCAAACACTAAGCCATTCCCTTAAACAGAAACCTTTCCATATTTTTACCCAACAATTGCAAGGCGAAAAAAGATATGTTTCTGTTCAAGACGATGGCTTCAATCTCGTTCACTCCGATGGCTGATGCTCCTGCTCACGGCAAAAAGCTGCCCAAGTTCTCCGGCATCGACTTCAAACGCTGGGAATAGAAAATGTTGTTCTACCTTACCACCTTGGGGCTGTCTCATTTTCTTAAAGAGGACCCCCTACCGTTGGCGATGAAGAAATCGTTGTCTCGTTTTCTTAAGGGGGACCCCCTACCGTTGGCGACGAAGAAATCGACAACAACCGGAGAATCGATGTGGATGCTTGGCATAACAGCGATTTTTTGTGTCGCAATTATGTTTTGAACGGGCTAGACGACACCCTCTATAACGTCTATAGCACGTTCAATACATCCAAGGAGTTGTGGGACTCTTTGGAGAAGAAGTACAAAACGGAAGATGCCGACACAAAGAAATTTGTAGTCGGCAAATTTCTTGAGTACAAGATGGTCGACACCAAGACGGTGATCAGCCAAGTTCAAGAGATTCAGATCATACTTCACGACTTAGTGTCTGAAGGGATGATTCTGAACGAGTCCTTTCAAGTAGCTGCAATAATCGAAAAGTTGCCGTCATTGTGGAAGGATTTCAAGAATTACCTCAAGCACAAGCGCAAATAGATGGGGCTTGAGGATCTGATTGTTCGGCTTCGGATCGAAGAAGACAACCGAAAATCAGAAGTGAAATTATGTAAGTCTGGAATGGAGGCCAATGCCAATCTTGCTGAATCGAGCACTAGCAAGAAATGCAAGCACTCTGGGAAAGATAAGGGAAAGGCCAAAAAGTTCAAGGGGAATTGCTACAACTTTGGCAAACCGAACCACATGGCGAAGGATCGCCGACACCCGAAAAAAGCAATCAAGGTGGCAACCAACAAGCCAATGTGACGGAGGACAAGTTGGTTCGAATCAACATGTCAGAGCTCGATCTCACTGCCATTGTGTTTGAAGCCAATATGGTGGATAACCTAAGGGATTGGTGGATAGATATCGGGGCTACTCGTTACATTTGTGCCGACAAGGAGATGTTCTCCTCCTACACTCCGATAAATGGAAGGAAGCTTTTCATGGGAAATTCTTCGACTTCCAACATCGTGGAGCTTGGCAATGTTGTGCTCAAGATGACTTCCGGAAAGGAGCTTACGCTTGTAAATGTGCTGCATGTCCCGAACATCCGCAAGAATTTGGTTTCCGGTCCTTTGCTTAGTAAGGCCGGGTTTAGACTAGTGTTTGAGTCCGATAAGTTTGTAATGACCAAGAATGGTCAGTTTATTTGTAAGGGCTACCTTGATAAGGGCCTTTTTAAGATGTCTATAAAGTCTGTTTTCCACCAAGAGACGAAGAATAAAACAATTACTTCTGTTTACTTGTTGGATTGTTCTAATTTATGGCATGATAGATTATGACATGTAAACTTCAAGACAATTAAAATGTTAGTGAATCTGGAATTAATACCTACGTTTAAAACCGATTCACAAGACAAATGTGAAATTTGTGTTGAAGCAAAGTTGGCCAAATCACCGTTCATTCAGTAATGAGAAGTACCAAACCACTCGAGTTAATTCATACAGGTGTGATTTAAAACTTGTGCAAACTCGAGTGGAAAAAAGTACTTCATAACGTTTATAGACGATTGCACAAGATATTTCTATGTGTATCTTTTGAAAAGCAAAGATGAAGTCTTAGTAGCTTTTAAGACTTATAAGAATGAAGTTGAAAATCAGCTTAATTTGAAAATTAAGATGATTCGAAGTGATAGAGGCGGAGATTATGTTGCTTCGTTTGAAGAATTTTGCTCGGAAATGGGTATAATTCATCAAACGACTGCTCCTTACTCACCTCAATCCAATGGAATTGCAGAATGCGAAAATCGTACTCTTAAGGAGATAATGAATGCGATGTGTTAAGTTCTGGCTTACCCCAAAACTTGGGGGGGGGGGGAAAACCATACTTTCTGCAAACCACATTCTTAATAAGATCCCACACAAAGGTAAAAATGAAACTCCATATGAGTTATGGAAGAGACGTAAACCGTCATATAAATACCTCAAAGTGTGGAGGTGTTTGGCTAAAGTCGAAATACCTAAGCCGAAACAAGTTAGTATCAGTCCGAAGACGATCGATTGTGCTTTCATTGGATATGCTAACAATAGTAGTGCATATCACTTTTTAGTGCACAAGTCAGCAATTCCTGATATAAATGAAGGTATGATCATTGAATCAAGGAATGTTGTATTCTTCGATAATATCTTTCCGAATAAAGAAAGGAAAGAAGAAAGTTCGAGTAAACGAAAATATGAAACTGCAAGGTTACCTCAAAGTGATGATGAAGAGGTACCAAGACGCAATAAAAGGACAAAAGTAGCTAAGTCTTTTGATCCTGATTTTCTAACTTATATGTTAGAAAACGAACCTAGAACTATTCAAGAAGCATTGTTTAGTCCAGAAGCTCCACTCTGGAAAGAAGCTATCAATAATGAGATAGATTCCATCATGCAAAATCACACTTGGGAGTTAGTTGATCTCCCATCGGGTTGCAAACCTTTGGGATGCAAGTGGATCCTTAAAAGGAAGTATAAAGCAGATGGATCTATTGACAAGTATAAAGCCCGTTTGGTAGCTAAAGGGTTTAGATAAAAGGAGGGATATGACTTCTTCGATACATATTCTCCTGTTACAAGGATTACGTCCATTCGTGTTCTCATTGCTATTGCAGCTTTGCATAACCTTGAGATACATCAAATGGACGTTAAGACTGCCTTCTTGAATGGTGAACTTGAATAGGAGATCTATATGGAACAACCCGAGGGGTACGTTGCACCCGGTAAAGAGCGAAAGGTGTGTAAACTTGTTAAGTCACTTTATGGACTAAAACAAGCACCTAAGCAATGGCATGGAAAGTTTGACTTGACTATGAATTCAAACGGTTTTAAGATCAATGAATGTGACAAATGTGCCTACATTAAAGGTACTACAAATAATTTCGTCATAGTATGCCTTTATGTAGATGATATGTTAATTATGGGAAGTAGTCATGATTTAATCATGAATACTAAGAACATGTTAAAGAAGGATTTTGACATGAAAGATATGGGATTATCTGATGTTATATTAGGGATTAAAATCTCTAGAACTTCAGATAAAATTGTCTTGTCACAATCCCATTATGTCGAAAGCATACTTAGAAAGTTTAATGCTTTTGATAGTCCTCCAGCTAAGACACCTATAGATCTAAGTCTACACTTGGCCAAGAATAGAAGCGAACCAGTTTCTCAGCTGGAATATGCAAGGGTAATTGACAGTCTGATGTACTTAACGAATTGTACACATTCAGACATTGCATATTCAGTGAGTAAGCTAAGTAGGTTCACAAGTAACCCGAGTACGGATCACTGGAAAGCCGTGACAAGGGTACTTAGATACTTAAAGTATACCATGTACTATGAAATACTTTATACGAGATATCCAACAGTATTAGAAGGATACTGTGATGCCCAATGGATATCAGACACAAAAGACTCCAAGTCCACAAGTGGATATGTTTTCACAATAGGGGTGGAGGAGCAGTGTCGTGGAAGTCTTCTAAGCAAATGTGCATAGCTCGATACACTACGGAATCCGAGTTCATTGGTTTGGATAAAGCTGGAGAAGAAGCAGAATGACTTAAAAACTTCTTAGAGGATATTCCTTATTAGAATAAGCCTATGCTAGCTGCTATGATATATTGTGATAGTCAATCAGCAATTGGAAGGGCACAAAGTAGTATGTATAATGATAAGTCTAGACATATACGTCGAAGACACAATACCATTAGATAGTTGATTTCGAATGGGGTTCTTTTGGTTGACTACATGAAGTCAAAGGAAAACCTTGCGGATCCGCTTACAAAAGGCATAAATTGAGATCAATTGTATAAATTGTTAAGGGGAATGGGTTTAAAATCCACAACTAAAGAATGTTCATAGCGGTAACCCAACCTTGTGAATTAGAGATCCAAGATCTTGGTTCAATGGGACAACTAAGTTATGAATGTTCAGCTGAACACTTGGAAAATGTGTTAGCTCATTCTCAAAACATCCAAGTGAATGAAAACCTACTGAATGTGATGAGGTTAAGTTTAAAACTTTTAATGATTCTTATACCGAAAGGTAGAGTATGGCAGGATACTCTTCAATAGGAGATCACCTATATAAGCGAGAAGTAATGGTCACTTCAAAGAAACGCTTATGAATCTAAGATATGGTCCAGGGCCAAAATGGACACAACGTGAGAACAACAAGTGTTAGAATTGTTATTGTGTAAGTACTGTTGTCTCGATTTACACAAACGGCTGAGTAGTTCAAGACATCGCGTCACTAAGCAGCTAGTAAATCCAATAGTATTTTACTAAGGAAGGTTCAAAGCCACAAGCTACCTATCCTGATGCAATAACAGTTCGCCGAGACTTTCAAGCGAATCTGCATACACGCATGCATTAATTTCATTCATGTGGGGGATTGTTGGAATTGTGGTTTGGTAAAATGGGTGTTGACCCGATTTTGACAAAATAATTAAGTGGTTTCCATTAGTAAAAAATAGAATTAAATTATTTGTAAAAATTTTACTAAGAGAGTATAGATGAGAATAACATTTGGAATTTCTCAAAACCAATTCCGGGTGAATGAGAAATTAATGCTAGAAGTTAGCCACTTAATACAAAAAAATGGTATGGAAAATGAAAAATGTGGGGAAGGAGAAATGCTCCATCCCACATAGGAAAAGGAGACAAAGTTTGCTCACTTGATATATCCCAAGTTGGACTTATGGGTTTGGGCCCTTGGGGGCACCCAAGTTTTTAAAGGAGTGATGACCTAAATGCTTGTGGGTTTGGTTCAAACCACACACTCGCGCTGCCGTCGCCCGCCCGTCGGCCGGCTTGGGTCGTGGGTCACGGGCCATGGGCCTAGGCTTGGGCCCTTATACTTTTTGGACCAAAAACCTTTAAAATAAATAAATAATTAATTTTTAATTAATTAATTAACGGATTCCAATTGGGAAGTGTTCGTATCCGCGCACGGGCGAACACACGGCCCGTGCGTCAAGACGAACTCGTTCGCATCCGAGCACGGGCGGACGCACGGCCCGTGCATTGGGTCGTGCGTCAAGTCAAAACTTTGTCATTCTGTTCGCATCCGAGCACGGGCACACACACGGGCCGTGCGCCTGGTCGTGGGTCGATGAACAGATGCACCTGTTTGGTGTAAATATGTTTTTTCAAGTCAAAAGACATGTTTTTTCCATATGGGCACTTTGTTGCCTATATATATCTGACCCCTGCAGATGGAAAATACACGAAAACATCAAATTAATATACGGTCATTGCATTCGAGCATATTGACATGCCTCCCATTCAAAAGCTTGAAAAGACTGAAACACTTATAGTTCGCTGAAGTTCCGGTTTTGCAAGTGTTGCTAAACCAGAATAGAAAATTAAGTCATTGTATCTTAGAGACGAACGCAGGAATCGTAAGAACTTTGTATACGGGGTGTCTTTCGTCTTGCGGAGACTGAATCGAATTCAGGCATCGACTCTATCCAAACATTAAACCATTCCCTTAAATAGAATCCTTTTCATATTTTTACCCAACAATGAACACCAGAAAAGAAAATATATCTTATTGATATGATAAGTACCTATCAAATATTTTTAAACTTTTAGTATAATCTCATACCTGCACAATTTCAGAATCTCCTCTTCGTCGGGTGTGAGGTCAATTCATTCATGTTCCCCTCTACCTAGAAGTTTGTCAGAGTTACTCATTGTCTGTACCTTCTCTTTGCACCAACGATCATACTCTCCGTTCTTTTCGGTTCCGGACGTCACATATGGTGATTGAATGTAACTTAAATTGCACTTTGACCAATCATTTTAAGTTGGTGGGGATCTCTCTACGGTCCAATATTAAAGTTGTATTTCAATTTCATTCATAATTATTGAATTGTATAAATGTTCATGCGAACTGTGTAAAATTCATGGACTCCTATGTCAGTTTTAAATCAAGCAAGTAAATCATAATCCGAATGGCTGACCGAAATGGGAATAATATTGAAATGAACTTGATAATTTTGGGAATTACTGTTAGAGGATGTTTGTTAAGTTTATCTAAAAAAATTATAACTTCATACTTTTGATAAGATAATTTCGGAACGTATAAAATGCTAGATGTTATTTTAAAAGTAAGGTCTTGATATGTTCCATTAAAATAGGATTATGGAGTTTAAAAGATATTATTAACAATAATTTTTTATTAATATGATCAATAGGAGTATGTTAAGATCTTACAAAAAAGATATGACCTTTATTTATTCTAAGCTCATGAGGAACTTATAGTCTCATTTCCAACACATTTCACCAAACATTCAGTACATCTTATCAATTCTCAAACATTTTATTAGATACTTTAAAATGTTTATTAGCTCACCCAAATATCAATCAGTATTAAGTGCCTAATGTTCAATTTCTTGTATAGTTGTATGTGTAATAATGCTCATGACAAAGTACTTTACGTATCTCATCATAAATAAATATTTATTTTATATAATATTCCCATTCTCATCAGTGACGGATCCAGGATTTTGAAAATGGGGTGCGATAGATATTAAAAAAAATGTGCATGTAAATATTGTTTAATATTTAAGCACAAAATACTGTTTAAAATTTTGTAAAAGTTGATTATGTAACGGTACATGAAAAATTAATACAAATATATAAAAGAGATAATTAGGGCAATTAGGAAAATAAGAGACAACAAAACATAGTTTTGGTAATATTATTAGATAATTTTTATGATATTTTTATTTTTGTAGGTTTTAACTTTTGCCATGATTTTTTTATTCAAGTTGTTAATTCAATCTTTTAATTTTTAAAATTTTATTGTGGGGATTTGTATTGTTTTATTTGGGATTTTCTATTATTTATTTTTTGGGTAAAAATAGGGGTACAAATTTATCATTATTTATTTTTTACTAAAAGATATTATTGGATTATTCTAGTTGTGCCCCCAAATTTGTACATGGATCCGCCAGTGATTCTCATGAATATGGATGTAGTTGAGATTATTAGTTGTAGTTAAAAACGTGTATCATTTTTTACTGCTTATTACGTTTTTAGCTTGCAGCTTAATTTCCCTTTTCTTTCTTTCCTTTGGGATATAAATAGGGGCTATTTGTTTTTGTTTTAACTGTAACAAACAATTCACACTTTGATCATGAATGAAACATTAGCCATCCTTCTCTCAGAAAATAAGGAAATTCCAATGGAAAAAAATCTGTTGGAATTTGGCCAATTACCATTGGAATTATCGATTCCAACGGAAATTCCAACAGAAAATGCATCGTTGGTAAAATGGTCGTTGGAATGGCAAAATACCAATGGAAAAATATTCCAACGGTACTTCCAACGGTATTTATCCATTGGAACATTGGAAAAAAAACCTCCAATATTTCTTCCAACACTAATTCCAACAATGTTATACCATTGGAATTTAATCCAACGGTATGTCCGTTGAAATATATATAATCGTTGGAAAAAACTCAAACAGTTATTCCAACAGTAAACACATTTAACTATGTAGTTTTAATATGACTGATTCGAAAAGAGAAGATATATTTTCTATCAAATCTTTTAACCCCTATTGAAATTTTTCAATGGCATTGGAATTTCCAATGGAATTTTCCAACAACCTGTTGTACCATTAGAATTTCCGTTAGAATTTTAAAAACTCCAACAGAAATTCCAACATTTTGTTTACCGTTGGAATTTTATTGGAATTTTCCAATGGTATGTTTTAGCGATGGAATTTATGTTGGAATTTTTAAAATTCCAATAATATTTCCAATGTTTTATTCCAACGATTGTGTTACTGTTGGAATTACTGTTAAAATTACTATTGGAATTTTCCAACGATTTATTGTGGTGTTGGAATTTCCGTTGAAATTTTAAATTCCATTGGGAATTCCAACAATTTATACCAACAATTTTGTTTATCATTGGAATTTTCCAACGGTATAATGTAGCATTGGAATTTCTGTTGGAATTTTAAAAATTCCAACAGTCTTCTATTTTGTTGGAATTTGATTGTTTTCTTGTAGTGTCTCCTACCTTACCTGGTTTACTTAGATTCTTCACATGGTATCCAGAGCCACGATTTTCATTCTTCCGCTATGAGCTCACATCATCATTCGTGGAACATCGCCTCTGGTGCTGGGAGCAATGATTTTCATCCTTTGCTTGCTAACGAGGTGAATGTGAAGGAGCATGATCCGCTCATGTTACATGGCTCAGACCATCCTTGAATGGTGTTGGTCTTGAGTTCTCTTACAGGTACTAATGATATACCCTGGCGTAGATATATTCTACTTGCCTTAGGAGCTAAATCAAAACTTAGTTTCATTAATGGACAAATCGAAATACCTGGTGAATCTGATCCTACATATGAGGATTGGAAGAAAGTTGACTTTATGGTAATGCGTTGGATTTTAAACTCGATTTCTAGAGAACTTATTTAAGGTGTCATTTATGCGATCACTCTAAGAAGCTTTGGGAGGAATTAGCTCAACGATATGGTGAAAGTAATGGACCACACTTGTATCAGTTGCAGAGAGAAATAGCTAGCATAGATCAAGGAAATTTGACTGTTGCAGCTTTTTTTACTAAGCCTAAACATTTATGGGGTGAATATAGTATGTTGATCACATTACCAGCCTATACTTGTGGTGCGTAGAAGGATTTGCAGGATATTGATGCCAGTATTAAGCTTATGCAATTTTTGGTGGGGCTTAATGAGTCTTATGATAATATTAGAAACCAGATCTTGTTAATTGAGCTACTTCCTAGTGTCAATAAAGCACATTCTATGTTGTTACGGGTGGAGAGATAGAAAAATGTTCAACAAATTTTCCCTGACGGTTTAGATGGTGCTGCTATGTTAGCAAATATTGCTCGTGCTGGTTTTCATAGGGATAGGACTTGGAAAGGTGCTCATTCCTATACTCACCAATTGCTGGAAGAGGTAGAAGTCAAATAAGAAAAACTAAAGAAGAACGAGCTAAGCTAACTTGTTTTCATTGCCAGATAGCAAGACATGAGGTTCATGAATACTTCAAATTGATTGAGTATCTTGAGTGGTACAGGCACCTAAAGAGCTCAGAGGTAGATTGACTGGCAATATGGTTGAGGTGAAAGGTAATGTGCCTGTGATTCAGTTGCAGAAGGCACAACTAAATTGGATAATCCTACCAAATCAGTTCCTGGTATTGCTGGCCTCATCCAGCAAGAGATTGCTAAGTACATGCAGTCATTTACACGAGGTAGTAATGATGGAGGAGTGGATTTTGCTCATTTGTTGATTGCACATGTATTTGTATCACTACACCTCAGCATACTTTGAGTACTTTGGATGGTATATTTGCCCACTCTTGGATCATTGATATTGGTACTAGTAAGCACATGCATTGTTATTAACTAATTTGGTTCTTACACAAGCACAACAAAAACAGATCACACGCGCTGGGAATGTTGTTATTTCCCCCACTTTTTACACATACAGATGTTCTCCTTATTCCTTCATTCAAATATAATTTGCTTTTTGTGGCATAATTATCTCAAACCTCTAATTGCAAGTGCAGTTTCTTTCCTACCCATTGCCTGTTACAGGACCTGAATACTGCGGCAATGCTAGCAATTGGACAGGCTTTTGGAAGACTATATGTGTTACAAGTGATGTCATATTCTGCCAATTCTTGTATTCAAAATCCTGTTATTTCTTCCTGTAATGATACTATTATTTTTTGGCACCAAAAGCTTGGTCATGCATCCTATAGTACTTTAGAACATATTCCTTTTCTGAAATCTCTGTGTACTCATGATGTAAAAACAACTTTGTTGAATTGTGATACTTGCCATCAATCAAAGCAGCACATGAAACCTTTTCCATTAAGTATATCTCATGCTTCTAATTTGTTTAATGTTGTTCATGCTGATATATTAGGTCCTTATCATTATGGGACAAAATTTTGCACCACTCCTTATATGTTAACCTTGGTAGATGACCATAGCAGGTGCACATGGACCTTTCTCATGCAAAGCATAAAAGTCAAACTTGCAAATTTCTTGATATATTCATTCAAATGGTCAAAACTCACTTTAATACCTCAATCAAAGCCTTTAGAACAGACAATGGCAGTGAATTCCTCAGTCATAATAGCCAAGCATTGTTCCTATTTCATGGCATAATTCATCAAAAGTCTTGTGTCTATACTCCACAATAAAATGGCAGAGACACAGACATCTTCTCAATACAGCTAGATCCTTTTTGTTTCACTCTCACTTACCTATTGACTTCTGGCACTTTGCCATACTCACATCCACTTATATCATTAACAGGTTGCCTAGTTCATTTCTTCTTTGGAAATCTCCTTATGAGGTTCTCTATGGCTCAGGGCCAGACTATTCTCTCTTTAAACCCTTTGGATGATTGGCTTATGCCCCCAATATTCTGCCTCATAAAGGAAAATTTGATCTAACAGCACATAGGTGCCTCTTTCTTGGATATGACACTAGTAAGAAGGGCTTCAAGCTATTCAATCTCCACACTAAAAAATTCTTGGTCACTAGAGATGTTCACTTTGTTGAGAGTGAATTTCTCTATCATCATTCTATTCTAGATTCTACTTCCCTTTCCCTGCCTTGTGTTCCCATCTCCTCCTCTGACTCGATTTCTTCCTTAGTTCCCTTTGTTCCTCATAAGGACACCACCTCCATGCCTCCTAGCTCTCCTCCTTCACTTCTCATTGCCTTAAGAAAACATCATAGATCTTCACATCCTCATGCATGGCTTGTAGATCATATCACTTGTGCCACAATAGCTCATCAGCCTACAATTGTTGCATCTCCTCAGTTCACAGGTAATGCATCCTCTTTGTACCCCTTGCAAATCTTTCCCTTCTCCACTTCTCCTTTTTTGGATTCACAATACACTTCCTTCTTTGCCAATATCACACACTTGCAGGAACCTACCTCTTATAGACAAGCTGCTCCTGATCCTCAATAGGTGGAGGCTATGTCTAAAGAACTTGAAGCTTTGGAAAAGAATAATACATAGACTATAGTAGCTCTGCCTCCTTCTAAGAAAGCTATAGGCTGCAAATGGGTCTTTCGAATCAAGCTCAATCCTGATGGAACAATGGATAAGTGTAAGGCTAGATTAGTGGCCAAGGGGTACAATCAAATCTATGGAGAAGACTATTGAGATAGTTTTTCTCCTGTGGCAAAATTAGTTACTGTGAGGCTGTTTGTGGCAGTGTCCACTTTAAGAGGATGGAATTTGTATCAACTAGACATTAACAATGCCTTTTTGCATGGTTTTCTTGATGATGATATTTACATGACTCCCCCTTAGGGTTATACCAAAGCTGGACATGCTGAAGTCTGTCACTTGAAAATGAGTTTGTATGGATTGAAACAGGCATCTTACAGTGGCATGTTGAATTTTGTAGCAAATTAACTGATTTTGGATTTGTGCAGTCAGCTTTTGATCATTGCTTGTTTATTAAGAAGTCTGCTACTTCTTACTTGGCTTTGTTAGTCTATGTTGATGATATCCTCATCACTGGTTCTCATGATGAAGATATCACATTGGTTAAAGCCTATTTACACAAGGCTTTTACCATCAAAGATATGGGTTCAACTAAGTATTTATTGGGGCTTGAAATTTCCAGAACAGAATCTGGTACTTATATTAATAAGAGGAAATATGTCATGGATATTATAGAGGACACAAGTCTACTCTTGTGCAAGCCTGCTTCAACTCCCTTGCCTCAAAGCTTGAAGTTGGCTGCCAACACAGGCTCTCAATTTTCTTCTCCTGATAGATATAGGAGACTTGTGGGGAGGTTGCTCTATCTCAATCTCACTAGACCTGACATTGCTTATGGGGTCTAGCAGTTGAGTCAGTTTGTTAACAATCCATGCACTGGACATTGGGATACTACACTTCATCTTGTGAGATATTTGAAAGGGGAACATTCCATTGGGTTGTCCTATGCTGCCTCAAGTTCTTCCACAGTTAGAGCATATTGTGATGCAGATTGGGGGGCTTGTGTGGTTACAAAAGGTCTTTAACAGATTACTATATTTTCCTAGGAGATTGCCTCATCTCTTGGAAAACTAAGAAACAGCAGAAGCTGAGTATTGTTCTCTGAGCATGAGAGTGTGTGAACTGCTCTGGTTGAGCTATATTGCTGCGGATTTCCAGCTTACTATCCCTAAACGCATTCATTTGTTGTGTGATAATCAAGTGACCCTTTATATTATTGCTAATCCTGTTTTTCATGAGGATAAAACATTTGGAGATTGATTGTCACTTAGTTCAGGACCAATTTAAAGTTGGCTTTGTCTTGTGAGAAGGTGTCTTCCCAGTCACAACTTGCAGACTTATTTACCAAGGCTCTTGGCGCTTCTACTTTCCACATATTGCTTGGTTCTCTAGGCTTGCAAGATGTTCACCATGTTCTATCTTGAGGGGGGTTGTTGAGATTATTAGTTTTAGTTAAAAACGTGTTTCAATTTTTACTGCTTATTACGTTTTTAGCTTGCAGCTTAGTTTCCCTTTTCTTCCTTTCTGTTGGGATATAAATAGGGGCTATTTGTTTTTGTTTTAACTGTAACAAACAATTCACACTTTGAGCATGAATGAAATAGTAGCCATCCTTCTCTCCTACCTTCTATCCAATCTTCTCTGGATTACTTAGATTCTTCACAGATGTTGCTTGATATATATATTCCATCTGTTTTCTTACTGGGAACGACAATGAAAGAATGGACATGTGAAAGAAATTATAAAAAAAAAAATCATACTAAAAAGTGTGAATATGAGTTCATACTATCAAATTCTGAAAATTTGAATATAGTTATTTAGTTTTTATATTAGTTTTTCCTATTGTGATTAGGGGTGGAAATAGGTCATGATGGCCAGTAGAGGCCTATAACCCGACTTACATTGAACTTGGTTTTGGCTTGGCTTATTTAACAATTGTATCATGTTAGGCCTATTTAAATAGTCGAGCCATGCCCGAGCTTTTGAAAAAGCATTTTAAGGTTAATAGACGGCCTATTTATACGCCCACGTATATAATATAAATGAATACATAAAAAGGCTTAAAATGCTTATAAGCCTACATATAATAATATTATAGGTCTACTTATAATATGTAATATATATGATGTATTTTTTTAAAGTTATATATACAAATCTTACATGTCTTATATATATATATATAATATGACCTAGTAATCAAATCAATAATATTTAATTTACAATTAACTATTATTTTTGTCTAAATATTGAGTTTTATAAGCATAAATAGGCTATTAGCTCATATTTATGTAAAAAGATCTATCAAACCTACGGAAAAAATCTATCACAGATAACATGTCAGGCTCGGGCATAATTTGTGATTATTAGCGAGATTATACATAACAAAAAGATAGAGAGCGACAAAAATGTCGGCGATGGAGACTTTCTTGTCCAATTCCGCGTTGCCAACCTCCTGCTCGCTGCTTTTAAAAAAGTGTTGTCTAATGTTATAACCTATAAGGCTAGAAGCAATTCCTTTTTTGTTTGCGGCCAATTTAAATAGAAAGGGGAAAAAAAAGCAACAGTTTTTTAATTTTAACTTTATTTCAAAACACAAAAAGTGAAACAAGAAAATCTGAACCATACCTTCTTTTGTTTTTAATGTCTTTTTAGAATTCAAAAAGACATCATTTTTCCTTAGCTACTCAGTTATAATCTTAATCCAATATGGTTGATTGATTTTCTTCTTATAGTTAACTTGTTTTTCTCCTTATTATGCTTGTAGCTTTACATAATTATTACATCTTTTCCTTTGTGAAAAGGGGTGATAAAAACAAATTAAAGATAACCATTCAAATATAACAAGGAGCACTTCTTTATTTTAAATGAGTACTTTATTTTATATATTTTGTGAAAATGCGCTGTAAAGTGGGTGTTTAATTATAATTTGATTTAGAGTGTTTTTGAAAAAAGAATCACAAGAAAATAAATTTCAAAAAAAAAATTATAGGAGAATATGTATTATAATTGATATTATATAGAGACGGTTGAGTTGGTATATTTTTTGGGAAAATTGTGCTTGATTATAGCTAACAAAATACATTTTCTTCTGTAAACGTAAGACATCATATTTTGTAAGATTTTATATGATAAATAATATCACATTATTAGTTTATATTAGTTTATATTCATGTGGGAATCGGTAATATGTATTTATACTAATATTTTTTTTGAGTACAATGAGAGGAATTTGGGGAGGGGACACACGCACTCGTATGAGATCGAACCCGGGTCATTCGCCGTTACAACACATGTCTCAACCACTAGAGCACAAGGTTGATCCCATGTATTTTTACTAATATAATTATTTAAAAATGTAAATATGTATTTTTGTCACCACTAGTTTGTAACTCAAGTGATATCGCTCACCTTTTGTAAGGGTGTTAACAGGGGTTCAAACCTGATATCTTTCAGTTTATTTAAAATTTATCTACTCCCATCCAACTAGTACTCCCAACTAAAAAAAAAATGCATTTTTGTTGATGTATCATTTGAATATGTATAAATTACATAAATATGTATAATTTGTATATTTGTGTAAGAATGATAAAATCATAAAGCTACATAAAAAAATTCCAAAAAAAAAAATAAAGTTATTTTGTACACAAAATGATATTAGATGTTTAGAATACCAAATCCAACCTGTATTTGCACCGTAATCTAGAATATAATGCCCTCTCTAGTATATACTGTATATTATTCACATTCCAGCCTATTTCCTTTTTTTTTTTTTTTTTTTTGATAACTCGTTTTGCGCTTACGCCCGACTATGCTGAGACAACGACTCCGCTCCTCATTCTTTGCCCGCCAAGGTAAACCGCGGATGTGCACGCATGGCCGTTGTTACGACGGTCTGGCGACGTACAACCAGATCCTCCAGGTAAAGAGAACAATTATGTTCGACCCCCAATCTACTAATAACGATCTCTCCCGAATCGAACCCACACGGATGCTATTCAGTATGAGTTCCCACCAAATCTTCACCAGCCCGCATATGCCCCGGGGAGCAATTTGATGGAGAAGGGATATAAACCCCTGACCTCCACCCCACAAACATTCCAGCCTATTTCCTCATTCCCCAAAAAGTATAAGCAATGAGAATACAATATGGAATATTATACAAAATGATGGAGATATTGATAAAGATATCATATCGTGTTTTATTATGTTTTAAGATTTTAGAATATCTTATGTTATATTTTAGGAAGTGATTTATATGTTTAGGATTCTATTTAGTTTATCTTTTAAGTTTCCTAGTCAGGTTAGGAGTTTTATTGTGCTATGATTTTAATCCTATAAATAGTTGTTATTTTATTATTTTTAGGGAGGTTGAATTATTATTAAGTTTGAGATTATTCTCTTTGCAATACATGTTCTTTTGAGAATTATATTGCTTTATTCAATACTTCCGGTATTCTTGATGTTCTTTGTTGTTCTTGCTACGCCCGCCGCTGCATCGGTTGGTATCCATGGGCGGACTCACGCTCGAACCATGTTGTCCAGGACAGATCCACAACGCATGAACGACATTCGCACGATCCGTCAACGGATCGACTTGTTGATACAACGGATAATCACGTTTCGCATCCATCGAAGAAATTTTTGACATCATTATCGCTCATCTCACGACTGATCGAGATCGAGCGTGTGAGGTAGGCAATGAAGACAATGGTCAAAATTATCGCGATGGATGTGGTTTCGATTTTTATCCATCCCCACATATTATATCAAATGAGGAGGATGGTGGTTACGATGGACCACCAATTTTTGATGGAGAAGATAGAGACTACATTAGGAGATTGGTTACGAGAAACCTCTCGCAATTTGATGAGGAGAATTGTGGCTATGATGGTCCGCCAATTTTCGATGAGGAGGAAAATAGTGGCTTTGAAAACCCATCAATTTTCGATAACGAAATTAAAACTGTTGATTCGTTGATGGAAAATGGATATTCTCTTTCTCCACCAGAGATCGAAAATATTGTTGATGTCTCAAACCTTTCAACAATTTTAATCTCTTATCATAGGGATAAAAAATTGTTCATTAAGAGTACATTTTTGTCTCATTTGGCAAAATTTACAAAATCTGCGGAGAAGTTTGTTGGTATCCCCATAGATGGAAAATATAATTCGCAGAGTCGCATGACATCCTATAATGGTATTGGAGCCTACAAGATAATGATTGATAGTTTTCTAAAACTCAAACGAGGTTATTTTGTTTTTGATCCAGTTCAAAAACACATTGATATTCACCTTATTTTTCCATTTCGTCCTCCTCGCGCTCCTCCATGGTTTGACAATTCTTTGCTCTCCCTTCCGATTCGAGACGAACCGTTTCGACCCCGGAGAGAATGATGGAGATATTGATAAAGATATCATATCGTGTTTTATTATGTTTTAAGATTTTAGAATATCTTATGTTATATTTTAGGAAGTGATTTATATGTTTAGGATTCTATTTAGTTTATCTTTTAAGTTTCCTAGTCAGGTTAGGAGTTTTATTGTGCTAGGATTTTAATCCTATAAATAGTTGTTATTTTATTATTTTTAGGGAGGTTGAATTATTATTAAGTTTGAGATTATTCTCTTTGCAATACATGTTCTTCTGAGAATTATATTGCTTTATTCAATACTTCCGGTATTCTTGATGTTCTTTGTTGTTCTTGCTACGCTTCCGCCTGCATCAGTTGGTATCCATAGACCAGACTACGCTCCTGAACCATGTTGTCCAGATAGGATCCACAACGCATGAACGACATTGCACAGATCCGTCAACAGATCGACTTGTTGACACAACGGATAATCACGTTTCGCATCCATCAGCAAGAAATTTTTGACATCATTATCGCTCATCTCACGACTGATCGAGATCGAGCGTGTGAGGTAGGCAATGAAGACAATGGTCAAAATTATCGCGATGGATGTGGTTTCGATTTTTATCCATCCCCACATATTATATCAAATGAGGAGGATGGTGGTTACGATGGACCACCAATTTTTGATGGAGAAGATAGAGACTACATTCCGGAGATTGGTTACGAGAAACCTCTGCAATTTGATGAGGAGAATTGTGGCTATGATGGTCCGCCAATTTTCGATGAGGAGGAAAATAGTGGCTTTGAAAACCCATCAATTTTCGATAACGAAATTAAAACTGTTGATTCGTTGATGGAAAATGGATATTCTCTTTCTCCACCAGAGATCGAAAATATTGTTGATGTCTCAAACCTTTCAACAATTTTAATCTCTTATCATAGGGATAAAAAATTGTTCATTAAGAGTACATTTTTGTCTCATTTGGCAAAATTTACAAAATGGAGAAGTTTGTTGGTATCCCCATAGATGGAAAATATAATTCGCAGAGTCGCATGACATCCTATAATGGTATTGGAGCCTACAAGATAATGATTGATAGTTTTCTAAAACTCAAACGAGGTTATTTTGTTTTTGATCCAGTTCAAAAACACATTGATATTCACCTTATTTTTCCATTTCGCCTCTCCTCGCGCTCCTCCATGGTTTGACAATTTTTTGCTCTCCCTTCCGATTCGAGACGAACCGTTTCGACCGGGAGAGAATGATGGAGATATTGATAAAGATATCATATCGTGTTTTATTATGTTTTAAGATTTTAGAATATCTTATGTTATATTTTAGGAAGTGATTTATATGTTTAGGATTCTATTTAGTTTATCTTTTAAGTTTCCTAGTCGGGTTAGGAGTTTTTATTGTGCTAGGATTTTAATCCTATAAATAGTTGTTATTTTATTATTTTTAGGGAGGTTGAATTATTATTAAGTTTGAGATTATTCTCTTTGCAATACATGTTCTTCTGAGAATTATATTGCTTTATTCAATACTTCCGGTATTCTTGATGTTCTTTGTTGTTCTTGCTACGCCGCCCCGCATCGGTTGGTATCCATGACCGACTACGCCCGAACCATGTTGTCGGACAGATCCACAACGCATGAACGACATTGCATGCATCCGTCAACAGATCGACTTGTTGACACAACGGATAATCACGTTTCGCATCCATCGAAGAAATTTTTGACATCATTATCGCTCATCTCACGCATCGATCGAGATCGGCGTGTGAGGTAAGCAATGAAGACAATGGTCAAAATTATCGCGATGGATGTGGTTTTGATTTTTATCCATCCCCACATATTATATCAAATGAGGAGGATGGTGGTTACGATAGACCACCAATTTTTGATGGAGAAGATAGAGACTACATTCCGGAGATTGGTTACGAGAAACCTCTGCAATTTGATGAGGAGAATTGTGGCTATGATGGTCCGCCAATTTTCGATGAGGAGGAAAATAGTGGCTTTGAAAACCCATCAATTTTCGATAACGAAATTAAAACTGTTGATTCGTTGATGGAAAATGGATATTCTCTTTCTCCACCAGAGATCGAAAATATTGTTGATGTCTCAAACCTTTCAACAATTTTAATCTCTTATCATAGGGATAAAAAATTGTTCATTAAGAGTACATTTTTGTCTCATTTGGCAAAATTTACAAAATCTGCGGAGAAGTTTGTTGGTATCCCCATAGATGGAAAATATAATTCGCAGAGTCGCATGACATCCTATAATGGTATTGGAGCCTACAAGATAATGATTGATAGTTTTTAAGACTCAAACGAGGTTATTTTGTTTTTGATCCGATTCAAAAACACATTGATATTCACCTTATTTTTCCATTTCGCCCCTCCTCGCGCTCCTCCATGGTTTGACAATTCTTTGCTCTCCCTTCCGATTCGAGACGAACCGTTTCGACCCCGGAGAGAATGATGGAGATATTGATAAAGATATCATATCGTGTTTTATTATGTTTTAAGATTTTAGAATATCTTATGTTATATTTTAGGAAGTGATTTATATGTTTAGGATTCTATTTAGTTTATCTTTTAAGTTTCCTAGTCAGGTTAGGAGTTTTATTGTGCTAGGATTTTAATCCTATAAATAGTTGTTATTTTATTATTTTTAGGGAGGTTGAATTATTATTAAATTTTGAGATTAATCTCTTTTCATTGCAATTTACGTTTCTTTGAGAAGATTCGTGTTACTTTTGTGCGTTCTTCGTTTATTCGTGGCTTCCGCCTGGATCACAAAATATATCAGCATAAAGAATAAGAATGTAATGAAATTATTATGCTTACAGTCTGTATATTTATAAGAATAATAGGAGCCTAGTAGTTAGTTTAGCACCCACCTACACAGCTGTAGTTTGGGTGTTATCTGGCTGTCTCTACATCAATTTGAAGTGTTCAAATCTCCTTTGTCCATTTTTTGAATAGACTATTTTAAATATTTGAATGAAATTATTGATTGCAATAATTCTTCTCTTTGCCACATGGATTTCATAAATTAGTACTCCTTTAAATTCTAAATAAATTTTGCAACGACAGGTTATACGAAATAATATAAAAATGAGCAAATTCATAGAATCAAGAACATACCTACTCAGTCATCATGATTATTGGTACAGACTAAAAATAATAATGTTTCAGGTAATATAAAACCAAAAATTGAAAAGAATAAAAAAGAGCAATTAAATTCTGAGCCCAGTTCATAATATATGAGTATAGGGGTGTTCATTTTTCGAATGGATCCGAAATTCGATTCGGTTCGAATTCGAATATTAGTTTCGAATTAGGATTTTTGAATTTCGAATCGAATTTCGAATCAACTCGAATCTCGAATATGAATATTTGAATCGAATAACGAATTGAGTTTTTTTTTTTCGAATTCTATTCGAAAATCCTAATTCGAGGTGAAATTCGACTAAATTCGAATTCGTATTTTGATTCGAATTCGTATTTCAATTTCGATATTTATATGTATATATTTCACACTATACATAATTATTTATTGTATATATGTAAATTATACACATGCATTTATAATGTATATGAATGAATAAAACACTACTCTTTAAATAACAATGTAAAATTATAATTCTTTTCCATCTTGTTTTTTAGTTTTTGTTAGGAATAATTACACTTAATAGTATATGAAATACATTTTACATTGCTTCAAATTTTTATCTTTAGACCATATTCAAATAATCATTTTTTGTGTTAAAATATATATTTTAGGTAAAAACTGTTTCGTTCTTCAATCTCACGCGTGGGCATATGGTGAAATAATCTATAAGAATATTCTCTAAATTTATGTCTATGTATAGAAAGTATAAAATTTGTGTACATACACTATACAACATACACTACACATTTATACAATATAGTCTTTGATTTTTTTCCTTTATTTTAAATTCTTATTACAATATGCATTATATATTATACATATGTACACTATATTACATATATTTATCTTCAGATCATATTAAAATAAAAAATTATATGATATTACACATTATATCTCTTTATCTATTTTCATACATACACTTTGTCAATTTGATACCTCATATTTGAGTATAAAAGTTATTTATCAAGTAACTAGTGCTGGTATAAAATTAACACAAAATGTTTTATTGAATTTATATAAGGGAGTTCATTATGAATTTATGATAGTTTATAGTTAAATTAAACAATGAAAAATAATTAGTCGATAATTTGTAATTTTGAAAAAACAAAATCTGGAATTTTACTAGGTATAGTCCAAACATATTATGTTATGAATCCAAACCTTGTTCACTTCATCGATAAATTAGGATTTTTGGATTGATTCGAATTCGATTCGAAAATCGAGAAATCGGATTCGTTTAAATTCGATTCGAATTAATCGAATTAGGATCGAATTTCGAATTGAGGTTTAAAATGTTCATTCGATTAAATTCGATTCGAAGAAGTCGAAGAATCCGGAATTCGATTCGATGAACACCCCTATATGAGTATGAGTTTCTAATACTTTCTATACAAAATAAAAGAAAATCTCACCAAAAAAAAAAAGGAAAAGCTGTATGAAATGAGGAACCTACACAAATAACACAACAACAGTATCTTCAATTATTAATTCCTCGTATACCAAACACCCCCTCTCCAAGAAAGAGAAAAAAAATTAAAAAATCTCCAAGAAAAATAAAATTGAAATAGAATAATATTCGCAGTACTGGAGAAAAAATGAATTTTCTTCAGCTCCTGCAACGAGTGATGGCGCTGCAGCCGCGGCTGTAGGGATTGGCCTGTGCGCCGGGGCGACAGTTGTAGTACGACGCGCCGCGGCGCGAGCAGGGGACACTGTTCCACTGCAGCGCACCGTAGCTGATGTAGCGTCTGTTGGCTAAGATGCGCCTGTTCGACTCCGAATCCAGCTGGAACTCCTCGTCTTCGTTCTCGAGGCACTCGGCGACGGTTCCCCTGCATCCGGATCTCACCGCCGGCATCAGCCACGCCGCCGCCGCAGCGTCGTGGTCCCCACCTGCCGACACATGGGAGAGTAGGATAGACATAATTACGAAGAGTGCCAACAGCAATTTCGAACCCCCAGCCATTGAAAAAGAAAGCTGATCTTCAATTAAACCCAAAATCGTTGCTCCGGATTCTTCTTATGTACTGTATATGGCTAATGAATTGGTTTCTCTCTCTAGATTCTTTGTGTGGGGATGGAATTGAATGAGAGATGGAATTGGGAGACTGAAATTGGTATATATATGTGGAAGAAATGGAAATGAGGAGGGTAATAATTGAGCAAGGGGTTTTCGAGAATATAACGAATATGCCACTGGAAATTGAAGTTTGGCTTATTTATGGTTGTCCACTACTTTTCTTGGTTTTTCACTTGGTACACTTTTCTTTATATTTGTGACAGACATTTATTTATTTGTTTTTGAGTGTTTTTAGAGGGTATCCACTACTTGTGGGAAATAATAATTAGATAAATGATTTTCTTTAGAAAAATGTGAAAAGTGAAAGTGACCGTTGAGGGCCAGCCATTGGAGTTTTCTACGCTTTCTTCCCTAATTAAATAATACTAACACTATTCATCATCCCCATATTTCATTTTTTGAACTATTGAGAATTTATTATTTATTTTTCTGATTTAATAAAAGTTAGGGTTGTCTCATGTTAGATCGTCTAACGGATCTAATTCGTTAGTCGGATCTAAGTACCCGATCCGCGGTTAATCCGCCTATTAACCCGCACAACCACTAATACCACAACAACAACATCCGCTGACTGCTGCTAATACTTTTTAGGATGTATACTAATACTTTTTTTAACTACTAATACTTTTTCGGAGAAATACTAAAATATCTTAATTCGAAAACCTAATACTTTTCAATAAGATTATTAATACGTTTAAGGGGGATACTAATACTTTTGTGGGAATTTCTCAAAAAAAAAAACAATACTTTTGTGGGAAAAAACCAATACTTTTCATGAGAATTACTAAAAAAACTACTCAACAGGTTACTAATACTTTTCCAGGGGATTACTATTATATTTCTAATGAATTGCTAATACTTTTCAATGGAAAAACTAATACTTTTGAGGTTTGTCTAATGTTATTTCACTGTCTAATATTGTTCAAGGGGATTAGTGATTACTAATACTTTTCAGATGTACTAGAACTACTTTTCAGGGGAAAAACTAGTACTTTTAAAGACCCCTAATATTACAAAAATGCCATTGTTGCATGAAATTACAAAAAAAAAAAAAAAAACAGATTGGGTTGAATCCGTCTAACGGAAAAGACACATTAGATGGTCTAACCCAAGTCTTTGTCTAAAAGTTAACATTGTTACATTTTCCAAAAAAAAAAAAAAAGTTAACATTGTTACATTGTCAACTTAAATTATAGGACACTACTGCTAATTTATTAAACTGAAGTACTTTTAAAATCTATTTAACTAATTAATGCCCAAAAAAACCTTAATCATATTGGTGAAAACAGAGTTCACAATTCTGTTTTCTAATTCATTTATTTTTTTAATTTTTTTTTTGAAATTATCTATTTATTTATTTTATTACTTTCTTAAAATTAATTTCAGAAATAATTTTCTATTTGAAAAAATAGATTGAACTTAATTGTTTTTTACTCTACAAATTTGAAAATACATACACTATTTTTGGGATAAGTGCAATTGATTTTTGCTCACAATTTGAAGAAATGCTAGAATTTAGAATGAATTTAGAATCACAACTAGAATAGAAAACATGATTACTAATGCCATGTGTTATCGAATTTGGGTCGTTATCGGGCCAACCCGATAAGAACATAAGAAATTGGGTCCATATCGGGCCAACCCGATAAGCCTGTTAAACTTGTTAATTTAAATAATATATTTCTTTTACATAGTTTTTTTTTCTAATCATAATTTCCTAAGTCGTTTTATTTGTGATAAGTATTTGAAGAATAAATAATATTGTACAATACTAGTAAAACGAGTCAAATGCTCTAAATTGTTCAAATGAGCCAAAATAATAATAATAAATAAATAAAAATATTAATAAAGTTGTTTATCGGGCTTAATAGGCCGTGCTTGGGCTATCGGATTTTTATCGTGTCTTGTTCGAGCTACTATTTATAATCCATTAAACTTATCGGGTCGTGTTCGGATTAATTTAATTTTTTTAAATAGAAAATAATTTATGAAAATAAAAAAAAAAAAAAATAAATTTTCTCAAAAAAATTTAAAAAAAAGAAATAAATTAGAAAACAGAGTTCATAACTCTGTTTTCTAATTCTTTTTATAAAAAAAATGGAAAAAAACAGAGTTATGAACTCTGTTTTCACCTATATGATTAATACTTTTTTTGGCAATAATTAGTTAAATAGTTTTTAAAATTACTTTAGTTTAATAAATTAGCCGACACTACTAGGTAGCTGGAAGCCCCGCATGCGGCTTGCCCAATAGGTCCGAGGTTTGGGTTGGGTTGGACCATGATTTTAGGTCCAAAAAATTTTGGGCCTACTTGGCCTAATCGCCCCAGGGTTAGCCTGACTTTTAGCCCAACCCGATAGTTTATGTGTATAAAATACACATGGGCTAGGTTGTGTTGGGCCATGCATTTTCACGACTCAATCAAAATCGGTCCAGGCTGATCGGACCGAAATTTTTCAAAATCCCGATGGACTGGAGTTGGGGCCCCAGCTCGACCCATTGCCATCTCTACTATACTGGGGTGGGGGGAGATTACAATCTGGAACTGAGGTTGCATTTTTTTTTTTTTGATGACCCATATATCCGAGTGTGCTAAACACCCGACTAATCCAGGATCTTCTAGCACTATATGACCTATATATCCGGATGTTCCCAACACCCGATTAATACAGAATCTGTCAGCACCAGAGGCCCATTGGCCTAGCATATATAGTCATGTTTATGTTAATGATACTTTCAAATTCTTTTGATAATTTCTTCTTGTTAAATTTATGAATTATATATTAAGGATTGTAGCTTGCATGCTTGATAGATGTCTGAAAATTCTTGAATATTTTTAGTATTCACGAGTTTAAGGGTAAGTTTGAATGTGTTTTTAAATGTAATTTTTCACTTTTCAACTATTCCAAAAAATGAATTTATGTTTCTTTAGGAAATTCTCAATAGAAATAAAGTCATTTCAGTTTTCATTTTTGTTTTTTGAAAATATTCTTTTGAAAACAAAAACAACCAATTTTTCACCATAATCACGCAAATTTACGTAAAAATACACTATAATCATGCAAATCTATGCAAAATATATATTCAAAAATCTATGTAAAAGATAAATCCCCTCAATATTTCATGCAACTCAACCCAACTCCCGAGAGACATCTCATGCGTAGATATTTTACTTCATTATTTTCACTAACGCAAAGAAATTTAAGTGTTAATCAAGTTTTGTGGTAGGGAATGTTTTAAAGTTTAAAGCAATCTTCTTTTGTTTTTTTTTTTTTTTTTTTTTTTTTTGATAAGCAACTTTGCGCTACGCGCGATTATCCGAGGACAACAACTTCGGCTCCCCATTGATGCCGCCAAGGTAAACAGCGGGATGTGCACGCATGGCCGGTGTTCTCGACGGGTCTGGCGGACGTACAACCGAGATCCTCCAGGTAAAGAGAACAATTATATTCGACCCCAATCTACTAATAACGATCTCTCCCCGAATCGAACCCACACGGATGCTATTCAAGATGAGTTCCCACCAAATCTTCACGGCTCGCATATGCCCTGGGAGCAATTTGATGGAGCAAAGATTTGAACCCTCGACCTCCACCCCACAATTCTTGTGGTGGGAAAGGTGAACTAAGCCACCTGGTTAATCTTCTTTTGTTCTTTTATGACACAATATGGACATATTTGTTTATTATTTAATTAGAAAAGATAGAACTAAGCTGCGACCAGTGATTGAGCCCAATGGAATACCCGCAGTAACGAGGCCCGGGTTCAAATACCTGGAGTGACAGTGTCGAACTTAAAAAAAAAAAGGATAAAACTAAGATGCATATAGTAATTTGAAGTGTACCTAATGTATTTTTGAACAAGTAGGCACCTCATGTACCCACAGTACCAAGCAATATTTTCATAACTGAATTGATAATCAAATTAGTTTTGCTATCCCTCTTCAATTGTTAGCTCAATTAATTTAATAAAAATTATTTACATTTTTATTTCTGCTTCTGCTTCTGGTTTGAATTTACAAACAAATAATCAATTTTGTAATTTTTTCATTTGATTCAGAACTTATCATTCTTTTTTCAAACACATCAACTTCTAATTTTCAACTATTTTTACTTTTACTATAATAAATCACTTATTGTATAAGCATAAGTTTTTGCTAAAGAATCTCGTTCTACTGTGTGACATAGGGCTGCAAATGAACCAAGCCGCTCATTAGCTATGCGGAGCTCGATTCGATAAAAGCTCGTTCGAGTTCGTTTAATGAAGCTCGTTAAAATAAACGAACCAAACTCAAACTTAGAGATATTCGGTTCGTTAGCTCGTGAACAAGCTCGTTAGTAAGCTCGTGAATAGGCTCGATAGTAAACTCGTATAAATTGAACTAATAATTTGATTTTAATTTTAATTTTCATATTTTTGCTTAAGATAATATAAAAATATTTCAATAAAATTAATTTTTTGAATAAAGTTATAAGTTTTAATAAAGATATTATGAATTTTAAATATAAATAATTTTATTTTTTATAATAAATTGAAGAATATTTTAGTTTTTAATTAATATTTACTAAGTTCGTTTAGGCTCGAAAAAATTCGTGAGTCATCAACATGTTCGATAAATTCAGGCTCGAGTTCGACTCGATAATAAACGAGTCAAACTCAAACACTCAAAAGCTCGGCTCGACTCGGTTCGGTTCGATTGCATCCCTCGACTGTGACACACTCATCCTTAGTTCACTTTATAATTGAATTCTAACAGTAAAACAACAATACGAAATTCTTATATTCACACACCCAAATGGGTTTATTGCGTTGATTAATTAATTATATGAAAAAATGAAACAAAAAAATAATAATAAGAGGGCATTAGGCAAAAGGGGATTGATTGATTGTATTTCTAATTTTCTAGGCGTGGTGGGGTCCAAATAAGATGACAATAAAATATGTAGGATGTTTGCGCGTTTCAGCCCACATACAACTTTCTAGTTTCTCCACCGCCAGCTGTGTCTTCCTGTGATCATTAACTTGACATATAGTATTTATCTTCATATTATATTATTTTCCAATATTTATCTATAATAAAAATAAAATTGCACCTCTCACAAAAAACAAATATGTGTCTATCATTTCATATATGATCTATTGTTTTTGAGTCTTCGATTTGACAGATGTAACAAACAATATTGTTCTTTCTTGGTTACAACTTACAAGTGACGGCGAATATGTATTCTGGAAATTAGAATATATTATTTGATATATAAAAGTGAAGTATGGATGGAATTGGTATTTTAAGTTGTTCTTTTTCGATAAATGATTGATACGATTCAAGATTAAAAACTTTTATCAGCATATCTAATTGTACAGGATTAGTTATTCCCTCCTTTCTCTGAGTCTAACCATTTCCTAGACAGTTAGGCTTAATTTTTCTTTTTTAAAATAAAATCAGCATCTTAAACTTAATAAAGTGCTTCATAAATTTTTGAGGATGACAACTGACAAGTGATCGGATATAAAGGTATGTTTGCCGAAACTCGAGACCCAATTAGGGATATCAACTGTTAAGTTTGGGATATACTTATCAACAATTCAACACCGAGACATGCTCCGTATGGACGTGCCGGGTTATTATTATTTTTAAAATATTACAAAATATTTCCTAAAATCTCAATATTTCTTAAAAAAATCTAAATGTTTAAATATAATATTATATGAATATTTATATACACAAAAACTCTGTCCGGGCCGTCTAACGGGTCCCCGATTAGACGGATCGACTGCGGATCGGTGGCATTTCTGTAATATCAGCAGTGGTGTTTTAGTAGTTTTCAGGGACCACCAGTATTAATAGTCTTCCGAAAAGTATTAGTCATCCTTCTAAAAAGTATTAGCGATTCTTCCGAAATGTATTAGTAGTTCCTCAAGAAGAGTATTTTAGTATTTCTCATAAATATACTCCCGAAATGTATTAGTAGTCCTCAAAAAGTATTAGTAGTTCTCGAAAAAGTATTAGTAGTTCCCTGAGAGTATTTTAGTAGTTTCCTTGAATATAATTAAATTTTTCTCCGAAATGTATTAACAAAGTCTTCCGAAAAGTATTAGCCATCCTTCTAAAAAAAAGTATTAAGACTTCTTCCGAAATGTATTAGTAGTTCCCTGAAGAGTTTTTTAGTATTTCTCATGAATATACTCCCAAAATGTATTAGTAGTCCCTCAAAAAAGTATTAGTAGTTCCTCGAAAAAGTATTAGTAGTTCCCTGGAGAGTATTTTAGTAGTTTCTCTGAATATAATTAAATTTTTCTCCCAAAATGTATTAACTGTCCCTCGTAAAAGTTTAGTAGTTTCTCAAAAAAGTATTAGTAATTTCATAAAGAGTTTTTTAGTAATGCTCATACAAAGTATTAGTTTTTCTTATAAAATATATTAGTATTTCTTCACCTTACACTACTCCTTATTTTGAGAAGGTCTCTTGTGAGACCGTCTCACGGATCTAGATCCGTGAGACGGAGCTCCAAGATACCCAAACCCGCCAAACACAACCCTAGTGTACAAAAGCCCACTATTCAAAAGCCCAACCTAAATCACAAATCCTTAGCCTCCCACGCGAGTTTCTCTCTCAGTCGTGAGATTTTATCTTCTCCCAATGCTCATGGCGGCAAAGAACTCCATTCACGAATTTCATCTCTCCACCGCTACCACTAGCAACTCTGTCAAATTCATCTCTTCCCCGCTACCGCCGATTATTTTGTCATGTCATCCTTGTCTACACAACTCGGTAAACTTATACAATTTATTTCTCCTTATGCGTTTTGGCGAGATAATATCGAATAAAATCGGTGTTGCTGGTTGTCTGAATTTTTTTCATATAGATATTCACAGAGTTGCGTTTTGTTATTTACATGTTGAGAATATTCACCATTAATCACATATAATGTTGCTGGTTGTCTGAATATTTTCTAGCTCCATGTGATATTGTTATTGATGAAGTGTCGAAGTTGAAGAGCAAAAATAGACTATGTTAAAGAGCAGGACAATGAAAGTATGACTTCTTTCACAAAAGTATTGCTTTTTCTGTAAAAAGTATTAGATTTCTAACCAAAAGTATCACATTTAGATGTTGTCACAACTATTGATGTTGCTCGTGAAAATGATGAAAACAATAATGCCATAGAGAATGCAAGTGATGTGATGTTCCAGGAAGCTAAAGGTAATACTTTACTCGTTTTTTATCACTTTAGTTTTTAAAGTATTACTTTTCCAGTAAAAAATATTACTTTTTCTATAAAAAATATTAGATTTCTAATCAAAAGTATCACATTTAGATGTCGCCACAACTATTGTCCTTGCTCGTGAAAAAGATGAAAACAATAATGCCAGAGAGAATGCAAGTGATGTGATGTTCCAGGTCGCTGAAGAAGTTTGGTTCAAAGACTCCTAATCCTCGAATATGTTGATGTTGTTACATTGATTGTGATCCTTTTAACCAAAAAACGATACGTTTGGAAAACAATGTGATACTTTAGTAATTATACCTTTTGTTCTCACTTCCATCGAAGGAGTTTGGTTCAAATACTCCTAATCCTAGACTATTTTAGTAGTTATTTTAGCTTAAAACTATGTCATTGTTGTTACATTGTTTTAGTATTGAATTTTTAACTTATTGGTGATAAGAAAAAAAGTAATACTTTAAACCCAAAAGACGATACTTTTTGAATTAAATGTCATACTTTTGTAATTATACCTTATGTGTTAGATTTTTATTACATTGGTGATAAGAAAAAAGTAATACTTTGAACTCAAAATGCGATACTTTATGAACAAAATGCCATACTTTGAAATGTAAGTATTCACGTGGCTCTAATGTTTGGTTTTCGATTATTATAGTCGGTCTCAGTGCGTGCTCAATCATCAACTCAGATTATCATGCCTTGTTCAAAGTGGCACGAAAATGGCTAGTTTAGCATTGTTGTGATGTTTGGATGAATTCATCCAAGATGAAAATGGTGTGGACATAAGCAATTTGTATTGCCCCCACCACCCCATTTTCGTGGATGAGTTCATCCAAGATGAAATGGACTCGCCAACTTTGTGAGATTTTAGACTTAAGAAAATGTGGATCCCCAACTAAGAGAAGGTATCACAAGAGAAGTTGTACAAACATAAGTACATAACCCCAAGTATATAATTACTACGAGAAAATAATATTTTTTTCCCAACAAAAAGTGATACTTTAAAAACAAAAAGTGATACTTTTCGAAATAACAGCGATACCTTGTTAATAACAAGTGATACTTTAATGTTAAATGTGCTATTCTAAATAATAATATGTTCAGTATGATACATCATGTAAACTTATCACCAAAATGATGCTAATTGCAATACTAGCCAAGATCTTACATAACTAAAGAAGCAATATCAAAGTTCTAGGTAACCCCAAGAATCCAAAAAAGTACATCATGTCACCCCATCGCCATGTTGTATTACTTTGCAGTATTAGTAAGTACAAAAAAGAGTATGTTTCGTCATTTTTCCTGTTATCTTCTAAAGAAACCCGCACATTAATCAATGGCCTTTTCATTTATGAATTAAACTACATCCTTCTCTATTTTGACATCAGCCTTTTGTTTATCACTCAACTCATTGATAAGGCCAAACAAATCTTGATGCTTATGCTGACTAATAATGAAATCCCTGGAACAATCAAAAATAGAAAATACAACTCAGAAACAACTTAACACAAAAAAACAATACTTTTAAAGTGAAAAGTGATACTTTTATTATGAAAAACGATACTTTTATATGAAGTACTACTCAAAAACAACTTAAAAAAAAAAGCAATACTTTTAAAGTGAAAAGTGATACTTTTATTATGAAAAATGATACTTTTATATGAAGTACTACTCAGAAACAACTTAACAAAAAAATAATATTTTTAAAGTGAAAAGTGATACTTTTATTATGAAAAATGATATTTTTATTATGAAAAGTGATACTTTTATTATGAAAAGTGATACTTAATTTTATATGTGATGATGTTGCCTTACTTTTCGCTTTTTAAAGCATCCTCTTCCCACATCCAAGTAGTTTATTTTCATCTTCACTGCAACAAAAGAACAGATTAAATATCATTTACAATTCCAACTAAAAGAGGTAGCTTGCTAAGAAACAGTCAAATATCATTTACAATCAAGTAATGGAAATCCTAACACGTAAGAACAAAAAACTCTAGCTACATTTAATCTTGAAAAATCATTCCCTTTCCGGTATGAAAAAACCACGAACAAAAACTTCTTAGAAATACCGAAAATAGTTGCTAAAACTCCAAAACTCAAAGCGCGCCACGAGCCCTAACCAAATAGACGACCGCGATCGGGAGCGAAAAAAATAATCAAACTCGGGACGACATTTGCGATCGCAGAGACAAAAGAAACTTGAGCGAGAAGAGAAATGGAGAAGATAACCCAAATTGTTCGTGAGTGGGAGAAAGTGGACAAAAGGGCAATTTTGTAATTAACAAATTCATGTATGTGTGGGTTACATTCGGGTTATAAACTGCGGGTTTTGTATCTTGGGGCTCCGTCTCACAGAACTAGACCCGTGAGACGGTCTCATATAAGTTTTTGTGCCTTATTTTTGCACTACTCTAGCCATATTTACCTTCAAGATCCACTTTTTGCCACATTGAATTCATAACCCTTTTCTTCCCTTCATACAATTTTACTATTCTTTTTCTTAGTTAAATTTGTTCGTATTTATCACAGTAATGATGTGGATGATGGGATTGGCCTTGTTTGTTTATGTTTCCAAGGACCCATTTCCAATTTCCAACTATTCATAGAAATGGAATCATGTTTGTTTCTAAAATTTCCAATGGAAATCATTATTTACACTTTCTACTTTTCACATAAAACATCATCTCAAACCTACAATTTCAATTCTCAACCCTATACAACCCTATATCACTTATCAATCACTATTCTTATTTTTTAATCCAATTATATATATGGGACCCTCCATTACCAACTTTATCTACTTAAAATACTACTATATATATCTAATGGGACCCACTAGCCTACAATCTTACAAATATAATATTATATATTCAATTAAAATATTCAACTACTATCAATTTTTCAAATTATTATATTCATAAAATACTATTTCAAAACTATTTAACCAAACATAATCTCATTTCCAAACCTACATAAAACTCATTCTCATTCACTTATCCAAACATAATTCCAATTTTCACACGAAAACCAATAAATTCTGAAAATTCATTTTCCAACACTAGAAACTAGAAATAGTCAATGGAAACATAACCATACAAGGCCATTTGATTCCTGAGATTTCAATACCAATATTCAAGATCCCTTTACTGGACGAAAACTCTGGTCACTGATGCCAAGACCAGCCGCCACTGCCGGCGGCACAACAAACCCTCTCTGTTTCACGCGAACTGATCTTCTTGGCCTAAATCACCATCTTGGCAAGTACATCATTTTTTTATGTAAACATTTCATGGACTCTTTGATTATGCATGAATCAAGAATTCTATTTTTCTGAACAGCAATAGTGGAGCAGAACAAGAGAGACAGCAGAAGCAACGACATACCTTTTTTTTTTTCGCAGATCCGGGTCAGGTCTGCGAGATGGGTAGAATATTTAGACTCATCTAATGAATCTAGATCCGTTAGACGGTCTGACAGGAGACTAGCTCATTTATATATATACATATACATTAAAATGAAAAATCATGTGTCATGTGGGACTTGATACGCTTCATGTGTGAGACCGTATCATCAACCTAAAACAATGAAGAGAACAAGCTGCATGACATAAACAGCAATTTCACAAAAAGTAAAGACCACTTTATTATGATTTAGAGGCCCAAATGCTTAAAAATCGTGCCTACCCAATGCATATACATTCTTAAATTCCTAGCACTGTGGATTGATTGTGCTTACCTAACTACATTATAGTTTTCTAAAGAAGCATAATTGCTACAGGCAAAACGAAAGGGCACCGGTCAAGGCTGAATCATGAATGGGTGGGATTGAGATTCATTTCACACATCAAACGTTCCAGTTTCAATATAACATTACATTACACTAGCTGTATAAATGCACATGTGATCCACCCAAAAACACATTTAGAAACCAATTATCAGATAGGGATAATTACAAAAAGTACCCCTGAGGTTTGACCTAATTACAAAAAAACCCAGCTAACTTTAAAACTTACAAAAAGTACCTCTGAGGTTTAAAATATATTTCAAAATCCCCCTTCATATTTGTAAAATCATTACAAATTAACCCTTAATTTTAACACTAAATCAAACCTCAGGGGTACTTTTTGTAAGTTTTAAAGTTAGCTGGGTTTTTTTGTAATTAGGCCAAACCTCAGGGGTACTTTTTGTAATTATCCCTATCAGATATTATAACTTCACAGCAAGTTTCTCTTTCAAAAGCAACACACTTAGAACTAGAAGCATCCAGAAATTATCAGATAATATAACAATACACTAGCTGTACTATTAAGCTAGTTCATATGGTGAAAAGAAGAACCAATGTTCACTTGTATCTCATGCTTGCAGCTGAGTTTTTTTACCTGATTTTGAATGCATACAATATGTGAATTTACAAACTTGAACCAATTTGAGGCGAGGAAAAAAGAGATTTGACCTTACAGTAGAAACAACTGTTCTATTGCTCCAATAAAGAATTAATTTAAAATCGGTCGCATTCTTCATAAGTATGGGGGTGTTGACTGCACACACAACTCAGTCTCATCCCCTTCATCATCATCCTCGTCTGCATCCACCCAGTTGCTTGGATGGCGTTGTGAAAAGGCATTTCCATTAATGTCTGCACCATCTAAGATACAAGAATGAAATGATAGTTCACTGAGCATAAATCAGAACCAAAAAGTGATTAAGAAACACGCGCATATTTACACCAACCTTGAGGCTGTCCAGGATTATCTGTTTCCATGGGATGGGAGCTATTGCTTTCGGTCAAGAAAAATTGAAAGCAAATATTGAGAAACTGTGGAATGAAAGCAATCACATTCTTACATTTATATACTACTTATACTGAAGTTTAATTCATTTATAGTGGACTACCCACTCTAGGTACCTCTGCTTGATGCCACCCCTTACACCATGAATTGTGAAGCCAAAATAATTGTCGAGAGGGTAACTCAGTATATTTATGGGATAAAACCGTAACAAAAACTTAGCATTTAAGAAACCAATCATAATAGAGAAGTTGCTTCTAGGTTCAAGAGGTTCAAAAACATTATTCGACTGGTTAGTAAGGTTATGATCTTCAAATCTTAATCCCATAATTGTGATGACAATAAGATTCTAGTAGCAAGAAATATTTATATGGATACACGCGGCAAGCAGGCATGCCATCAGCATTCTTATCTGTAGAAATGTTCATGGCACCAATCCTTTGAATCGTCCTCTGCTCATTGGTATTTTGATTTCTTTCCCCAGGTACTTGTCTATCTTCGGCACCATTACCATCTTTTGCAGCACTTCCTGCATGTGGATGGAGTCATGAAACTCATGCATTTTCTACAGTCTTAACATTCTACCACATATGCTGATCTCACCTGAGAGTTCAGACCAAATTTTGGTGTGATCAGATGGATGCTCAGAAGTATTTCCTTTCGTCCCATGTTGCGCTGGGGCCCCAGTAGTGGTTGCTGGTGGGGGTGCAGAAGAATTTGCAGCATTGAGTTGTGACACAAGCATGGTGGCAAGTACAAGGGTAGCATCAAAGTTTGCAGAGGAGCCATCATCTAAGCCGAATTTTGGTGCCATTAGAATTGGCCTGTTTCACAAGAATGGTATTCTATTACCACAAAATAAAATGTCAAACAATAAACTGATTCAGAAAATGAGACAACGATAAAACTCAGTTAAGTTGGAGACATGAACACAAAAACCATGTAACATGAGCTGATTTTTTGCGATAGAGGCAGCAGTAAACACTAAACAGTGTCTTGCTACCTCTTTTGTTGTTTATTTTACGATTATTTTAGCTCCTTTTGTAATTTCTAAAACTTGAATATACAAACTGGCACATGTACAAAAGAAGCCACAATTAACCTATCGGTTGTCATACATCTCGCAAATACAATTTTACTTATCCCCATTAGAAGTGAGCTTCACATATAAACAAGAAAAAGGGAAAAAAGACTGTCAAATATATAGCTGACTCAGTGGAAGAAAACGACTCTTACTCTCCAGCTTTATCAAAATACAAATGTACATCAACTTCACATCCCTCGCAGAATGAAAGAAATGCCTGGAACAAGAGGAAAAAATAAAAGAAAATAAGTGCTGCAGACTATTTAGACAAATAACAATAAATAATCTCAAAATTAGACAAAGGGACTTTTAAAAGCTTCATTTTTAGACTGATTTGACAGTAATGGAGGTCGAGCAACAAAGGCATGACTGTGGAGGCTAGTAGCCGAATATGAAATCAGCTCACCAAGAAACAAAGAAGAGAACATATGTTAGTAGATCAATGCATCACCTTAAGCTCCTTCACTCCGAATGTCACATCTACAGGATCACGAGAGTGAGTATACTGCACAAACTCTTCGGTAGGATCTATCCACAGCTGAGTGTGTAGTGATGAATCATTTTCTGGAATTAGGAGATTGAAACTAAACTTTAGCTGTAAACTGAGCCTGGAGGAAAATAATTACACATTTGCCTAGTTTACCTTTGGTTGGGTCTATGTAACTTCTAAGTTCAACAGCTTTTCCCCCAATTTGATCAGCAGCATCTGGAGGCAAGGCAGATGGTTGGGTTGCAATGATTGTAATCTCTTGAAGGCTTGACTGGAAGTTAGCTAGTAATCTGTTAAGATCACGAGGCCTTACTACAAAGCTGCTGGGAAGCTTTCTCCGATCAAGTGATAGATGCTGTATATCAGGTTCAATATTGCAAGTAATCCAATAGGCTTTTCTCATACCTGTAAAAATGATAAAAAGCAGTAAGAGGCATAACAGATGGGAGCATGGCTGTATTTATATGGGTCGTATGTCACGTAAAGACATCGCAAAGCATAATCAGTGGATAAATAATTACATACTTGTAAGAATGGTCAAAGCTTGAGATATATGGAAATGAATACTAGACCCTTCTGGATACGACTTTTTGGTTTCTTTTTTTCTTTTCATGTTATTAATATTTGAAGAAAATAATAAGCAACTCATGTATTCATATCGAAACAGTGTTGAACACATTTGTTCAAGAATTGCATGAGAAATATATGATATTTTGACTTATTTTGTTTCCATCCACAACCAAAGGGATGTTGTATATGTGTCTGACAGTGAATGAAATTTCTTGTTCTTGCAGCTTTGCGTGGACAGATGCAAAGCTTTATTGAGAGTGTACATGTTCTCATTTGTCACATTTAGCTTGGTTATTGTTGTATTAGAACTTATGAAAGCACTATGAATTCACAATTTATATTAAATGTAGTGCACCATCATAGGCAGCAGTTCAGCTTTAGTACACATGTTCTGCAATTGCAATAGTCCTTACAAATGAGTTGCGTCGAATGAAAGTACACGAGACGTAAGTCACTCATGAAAGCAAGCTTCCAATTTCAGTAAATGATATGCATACAGTTAAATTGATGCTGTAATAATTGATTATTACTATACAGATTATGATAGAATTAAAAATTGATGACTATGGAGTACAGTCAGCATGTTACAGTTTATGGCAGAAACTCAGTTAAACATTATAGCATTCATTTACATTAGCTGGATTTCACGAATGTATTTTACTCAAGATATTTTCTGTTAATTACCAACCTTTATAAAATGTTCATTTTACTGACTAGTCAAGAAGGGAGTCTAGAATTTTACTAGGTTGAGTCATATGCCTCTGTATAAACCATTTAATAAATGTTTAATCTCCTAATTTTCATCTTCACAGCTATTTTGGGAGTTGTTCCACTGATCAACTAAGAGACTTGTATCGTTTGAGAATTTGCATGCACCTCTCTACATATGATTCCTCTACCATCAACATATATAAATTCCAGTAAAATATACAAATTTCTCTGCATAAAAGTAATTATCCAGTAAAACTGAGCCAGGTGGCTTGGAACAAGTACAAGATGAAGCAAAAGGGTTTTATACCATTAAAACAGTCCAACGTCCACCGAACCTTTGATGCATCAGAATCCGCCAACAGCACGCTTAAATGATCTATACTAGCAATTGGGGTTCTTAAAACTGAACAGATGGCCTGCTTAAACAACATTAGCATATTATTAACCTATGTAAACAATTAAAAGAAATCCTCAGACGCATAAGTTTCTAATAAAAGGTATACCTTCAATAGCACGCTGCATTGCACCTGGGCATCAGATACTGTATATACATCAAAGAAATCTGGCTTGAATGTTATGGATTGATAGGCTGACCTTGATGAATTAAGGGTGTGAAGCGAGAACTGCCATCCAGAAAAGGAAACAAAATGAACAAGATAAAAATAAAGATTCTTGTCAAGTCCAACATTTTTCAATACAATTATACTAATCAGATTATAACTCCATCGTCAATAGTCATTTTATATTGCTTATGCATCAAATTAAAATTAACCCAATTATTATTAATGAAAATGACAGAAAAAAAGGACAATAACTATGTTCACTCCACATTACTCGTGGCATCCCAAAATCCAGATAGGATCCACAAAATCAGGCTCATTACACTGGAATTGATGAAAACCAATTCAAATTAAACGGCCTCCGCCCAATTGATATTCGAAGCTTCAATTCCTTGACACCGAGGTCTGTTATGGATCACCAACTATTGATTTGGGCAAGCCAAAACCCTTCAAACCCTAATTATTTTAGGTACATTAATTTGGAATACTAAGAGAAAAAAAAGCTGTAGCTGGTCATTTCCAGTATTTGAGGTTATCCCGACAAGAAATTAACCCACGATTAATTATTGCAACAAAAAGTTGAAAATTACTTGAATAACACCAACAACAGAGAACAAACAAACAACTGGAACCTGAGAAGGAGAGGACTGAAAAACAAGCTCGTTGCCGATGCGAGAGAGGCAGGTTATGGAGCGAGCGAAGGTTTTGAGTGCATTTCCACTCAGACTGAACTCCATCTTCTTTTTCTTCCTTCTGCTACTACAGAGCTTACTGGTGTTGGGGATAATATGGCGGGAAGAAAATCAAAAGGGGCGCTATTTGCAACCTTTTCTTTATATATAAACACACCCTTTTACTATATGAGTGGCGCTATTTACACACCAAAATTGACGAATACATTCATCTCGATATAATTACAAAAATAACATTCATTTAAAAGACTATATTACCCTTACTTATAAAGGCATAGCCTCATGGTATGACGTGGGGGCTTTAGCTCCACAATTTTTTGACAAAAATTCATTGTCCTATATATATATATATATATATATTATTTAAATATTAATTTTTGTATGTAAATTTTTATGTTTTTTTATTATTTTAGCCCCCCAATATTAATTAACTCCTCCAAACTTCAATGCCGAGCTCCGACCCTGCTTACTTAAAGAATAAGTTCTAAGGGACATCTTCAATCCATGACACCAAATTTGATGTTTTGATGTAATTTTTCAAAAACCATCTCCAACTCATTACATCAAATCTTACACCAAATGAGTATTTTAATATTTTCTTTTTATTTTGGAATAACAAATAAAATTTATTTATGCAATTATTTCTTTTGCTTGTATTTTATTACTAATTAATGTAACTAAACAGAAACTTACGTTTAAATAATATTACTTAATTAATTATATTACAAAATAAATATTACAACTAATATCACAATAAATAAAAATACTAAATTGCAAAATAAATAATAATTGACTTTGATGCTCTTCTAATTAAATTGTAATTTTGTTTCTTAATTACTATAGTTTATAGAAAATTTTAAGTTTAAATTATTGGTAAATATTAACTATTGTTAATTATTATAATTGTTCATCCAAAATAATAACTATGTACAAAATTTAAATAACTAAAATCATGTTACAAATGAATTATATATCAAATGTAGGATACAATTGGAATTTAAGTTTGAAATATAAGAAATTGGAGGGCAAATAGGGAATATTTGTATTACAATAAATTTGGTGTGAGGTTTAGAGTTGGGTTGGAGAGAGTTTCTTTACATATGGAATATAGAGTTGGGTTGGAGATGGCCTAAATACACTCACATTCTTCTTCTTCTTGAATAAAGTTGAAACTTTTTTCTATAAACCCTAGATTTTTCCAACACTCAAATTGTTCCAGATATGGACAACAAAGAATTCATATCCCCAAATAATGAAAGTATATTCTTTATTTACAGCTTAAAGTATGTTATTTCTCAAATTTTCAAGTTGAAAAATATCGTCGGTAATAGCAGTGCGACACTAGGCATAATCACACACTATAACAAAATCCATCGTGCCATGTGGCATGATAGCCAAAAATTCATCAACTATTGTACCACCATCGTGCCACATGACACGATGGCAAATAATCTGTTTTGCATATTTTTGTGTAAATTTTGTGTGATGATTTATACATATTTTGGCGTATTTTATTTGCATTTGCATATTCTAGTTTTATGTTGGGCTATTTTGTTGATTTTCTAGGATTTGGTGGAAAAAAACAAGTTTCGGAGCAAGAATCGTCAAAAAGTCATTTCGCGCAACTGCAACAGTCTTCGTATTTGGAACATAACTTTTTCGTCAGACGTTATACTGGCCTGATTCTTATGCCATTAGAAAGATGAGAAAGAATTCTACAATTTCTATTTCTGTTACTAAATTCAAAAGAAGACGTTTGAATGGGTTAAAATCATGTGATGAGATTTCGGAAATGACATGTCTTAGTATTTTGGCCATAACTCTCTCTAGAAAATTGATATTGAGGTCATTCAAGTGGCTAAGAAAAGCTAAGAGATAGAGCTACAATTCATAAGAGACACCGAGAGCAAATTTCTATGCTTCGAGGATGCGCGGACGCGCAAAAAATGCATGGACGGACGCACACGGCCGGCAAAGAAGCAGATTTCTTTGGGGCACAATAGTCTTGTAGCGCGCGCGGCACCGTGCGTGCAGGGCCGTGCCTTTTATGAGGCAACTGAGTCAATTGACTCAGGCCCAAAAAAAATAATAAAATTTTTGGGGCCCAATTATTTTTGATATTTTATATATACATATATAATAAATAGAAAATTAAAAAAAAAATTCAAATGTTAAAAATCATAATATTAAATTATTTTATGGGCCCAAAATTGTTAATATGTTTATAATTTAATGACAAATTTTTTAGAAAAGTATTTTATAATGTTGATTGATAATTGAATGAGAATTTGAATCTCTAACCCATTGCATATTTTGATATTCATCTATGTATGTTTTTTATTTTATTTGTTCTTTTTGATAGATGAGATATGAATTGTTGCTTAATTCTTTAATTTCTATTTTCCTTTTTTAGATCATCATGTCTCTCAAATGCATGTATGGACACTAAAAGGGAAAAAATAGAGTACGGACAGAAAAATTAATCCAAAGTCAAGTGGGTGATATCAAATAAATTTTTTACTTCCAAAAAAAGAGCAGACGTAGATAGTTTAAATACAAATAAAAATTTGATGGATAAAGTACATGACAGTAATTGCCATATTATTCTAACTAATTTTGTACATTATACAAAGTTCATTTTTTTAGTTTTATGTTGTCTTTAAACTCGTAGAAAATGGCCCAGTTTAAAGTTTGACTCAGGCCAAAAAATTGCTAGGCATGGCCATGCGTGCGTGGGCACGCACGGCAACTTGTTGAACACGAAATTCACGATTTTTATTCGTTTTTGGCTCTTCCACCTTGTATAGGATTTTAGGCTTATAAATAAGACTTGGGGAGCCCATATTTTCTAACACCTTTACTTCTTTGCACTTTTAGACTTTAGTTTTTGATATTTTTCTCTTCCATTCAATATTGGGATTGCTTGGGTTCTTCCCATTGAAGTTATTTTTGCGGCTTAATCAAAGCGTAATATTTCTTCATCTCTTTTGTCTGATTTCAATTGTTGGGTGATTATTATTGTTGCATGATAATGTTTATGATTGTTTTGTTTCCTTCAATTGAGATTATGACCCCATCCCCAAGCATGAACTAATTTTCTTGTTATAGGATTATGATGATTTGATTCAAACAAACAACCATGAGTATTGACTAATTGATTTGCTTTCCTGAATGAATTACTTTATTTGATAATTGATTGTCTGATCAACTTTTGATTGTTTTGAGGGAATAACTGAGATCAAGAGAAGATATTATTCCCGGACTAAATTTATTCAGGGGGTTAGATATAAATCATAGATATATTATCTAACTTTGGCTTAATGAAAATAGCAAATTATGTTGGGATAATCCTAATATATGAATATGTGAGTTGTCAGGTCTAGGCCTTATTATTACATGTTTGTTATATTTGTTAACCGCATGATCAATTAGTTGATATTCTGCTTGCGAGTTTGATGAGATGAACCAAAAATCCTAGACTTTCATTCATATAGTTTTTCATCAAGTTTAATCGTGTTTAGTTTTAATTAGTCTTTTACTCATTTTTCTTAGTTAAATAAAATCACAAAGCTTGTTAGAGTGTTTAGGATTTACTTTCTGTTGATTTTGTTGCATAATATTATTTGTCGGCTAAGTTTTCCTTGAGAGATGACTTATGGTTAACTTGCTACCTTACAATTGATCTAGTTCTCTTGCTTAGCGGTCGAACAAAATTTTGGTGCCGTTGCCGGGGAAGGCTTTAGGCTTAGTAATTATTGTGTTTATTTTTCGTGTTTCTAGATTAGGATTTTTTTTGTTCGTTTATAGTTTAGGTTTCTTTCACCAGTTGTGTTTGATCTATTTTTCTAGTGTTGTTTATACAAGCACTAGGAATGACACCTAATAAAGAGCAACCACCACGACCCATGTTAGAAGAGAGCTTGATTTATTTTATTCAAGTTAGTCTGCAAACGCAAGAGTGGAATAACAGACGGTTTGAATCCTTCGAAGCCTCTTTTAAAAGAATTGAGACTCAATTCGGCCAATTGACTACACAAGTTGGTGAGATAACTCGATATTTCGTTAAAAAGGACATATTACCTAGTCAACCAACACAAGCTCAAGCCATCACTAATCTTGAAATTGATGAGAATTATGATAATAAAATTGAGTTTCTATATTCTACTGTCTCGTCTAACCCCGTAGGGTTTGCTAAAGCGAAAAAGAAAGAAGATGCAAGCGAAGCAAGAACGGATAAAGAGGCAAGTAAGCGATCGTCCTTATACAAAATTTCCCTACAAACCTTCTACTCCATCCCCAAATATGAACTAATTTTCTTGTTCTAGGATTAAGAATGATTTGATTCAAACAAATAACCATGAGTATTGACTAATTGATTTGCTTTCCTGAATGAATTGCTTTATTTGATAATTAATTGTATGATCAACTTTTGATTGTTTTGAGGGAATAATTGAGATCGAGAAAAGATATTATTCCTGGACTAAATTTATTCAGGGGGTTAGATATGAATCAGAGATGTATTATCTAACTTTGGCTTAATGAAAATAGCAAATTATGTTGGGATAGCCCTAATCTGTAAATACGTGAGTTATCAGATCTATATCTTATTGTTACATGTTTGTTATATTTGTTAACCGCATGATCAATTAGCTGATATTCTGCTTGCGAGTTTGATGAGATGATTCCGAAATCCTAGACTTTTATTCATATCATTTTTCGGCAAGTTTAATCGTGTTTAGTTTTAATTAGTCTTTTTACTCATTTTTCTTAGTTAATTAAAATCACAAATCTTGTTAGAGTGTTTAGGATTTACTTTCTGTTAATTGTGTTGTATAATAATTATTTGCCGGCTAAGTCTTCCTTGAGAGACGACTTGTGGTTAACTTGTTACCCTATAATTGATCTCGTTCTCTTGCGAGGATTGTTAGACTTTTATAAGTGTTTAGCGGTCGAACAAAATTTCAGCGCCGTTGCCAGGGATGGATTAACCTTATGTCTTACTCTATATATAAACAACTAAATTTAGAGAAATTGAAGTCCACCAAATCATGTTTACAACTTGTTGATATGTCACTTAGGTATCCTAAAGGTATTGTTGAAGATATTTTGATCCAAGTTGGTGGTCTTAAAATTCTCATTGATTTTGTTGTCTTGGATATAGGGAAGGATACAGGTCATATTAAGGATCATACTATTTTGTTGGGTAGATCATTCATGGCTACCATCAACACCTTGATTGATGTAAAATATAGAAAACTAAGTATGAATGTTTTGGGAAAAACTATGACGTTTTCAATTTTCAATATAGCTCATGGTTCTACTTGTGCTTTTCCTGATAAATTTATTGTTGACTCTGCCGATTCTGCTGTGAAAGATATCTTATAGATGGAACATAATGAAATTCAGTCAGATAAAAATCCCAAGGTAGTAAAAAAGATATTGCTCGATTACCCGCCATGATTTTCTTAGTTGATATCGTCAAGCTAATGACGTTAGAACGCTTTTTGGGAAGCAACCCAAGCATTTTTCCCTTTGTGTGATTTTGCATGTGGTGTTTTTGTGCATGTTAGTTTGATTATTTTTATATTTTTTAGTTTGTATGTGGTATTTTGTTTTCTCTTCACATGGCTTTTGCAGGATTGATAGTTCACGTGATTGCTTTAACCGTTTGCCGATTACAGCATTTTCCAGGGACGTCTCTCTTTCCTTCTATTTTATTTTTTTTACGCATTGAGGTCATTGCATGATTTATGTGTGGGGGATGAATTATCATTATATGTGTGTTATGGTTGCATGTGGTTAGTTCACTAGCCTTATAATTGTTACAAGCCTTATAATTGTGCTGGTGAACTGGCTAGAAATATGTGCCAAAATTTAATTTTTGATTATGAAATTACACCGCGAACTTGATAAGTAGGGTTTGGCTAAAACTTGATGGCTCAAAAGCTACTCTAGAAAACCATAGGCAAGTGCACCTATCGTTTTGTAGTATAGATTATTGAGTACCGAGTGTCATTCCCACGAGGATTGTAAGTACTAATAATTACCGTCTTTTTGTTATTTAATCTAGCAATTTTCAGAGTTTTGTTTGTTTAATGAAAATGAAAAATAGAGAATTTTAAAATAATTGCAACTTACAAAAGATCAAATAAAAATAGATTGTAGAATTAAGAAATCAAGAGCTAGAAATGTGTTTGAATGTAAATCCCTCTAGAATGTTTTTGTTATTTAACAATATAATAATACAACCATAATCCCTTAAGCAAAATCCAACCTCTTTTAGTAAAATCTCATGTTTCATGGACCGTAGAAATTCGATTTAAGTTAAACCTCTATCGAGCGAATAACTTCTAATCTCAAGTTGATTAATCGAAATCTCTTTCTAGTTAAAACCCCAAGACAACATTATAACGATTTGTGAATTCCCATATTAGGTTTGACCCTAATCCGGAAGATTTATGTCGCCCCTATATCTAGGATTGCATGCAACTCTTTTCACTTATATAGGTTCTATTTCACCATGAATCTCTCGATTTCCGGATGAAAAATAAACTTCAAATCAATATTGCGCATATACCAATTTGAATGAATAAAGCATAATATAAGTGAATCACACAAAACATGAAGATTTTATTAAAAACATACAAACCTTAATCACAAATTCATTCTAGTGTAACACTAGAAATTTAGCTACACATGGCTTTGTCAAAAGAGTATACTACACAAGAAGATATGAATAAAATGAACATGGTGTACTTAGCTCTTATTCAAGACCAATACAAGACTTCCTCCTTGGTTGATTGCAATGATGTTGAGCTCCAAGCCTTCTCCTCTATTGCTCTTCAACTTCCAACTCTACCTCTCTTTTATCCTCTCAATGTATTTTGCTTTGAAACTTAGAATATACAATGAATATACAATGAATCTCTCTATCAATGAATACTACATGAATTATATATCTTTCCCAACTCAAACTCTTGGCTTTTATAGGTACCATCTTTGTGAAAGAACACATCAATAATGCTAACAAATGCTCCACTTCCATGGTTGTTGGTTGAATCATTGTGTGCACATTCATGGTTGAGTTGGTTGAATCATTGTGTCCACATGACAATTGAGGGAATAATAGAGTTTGGTGCATCAAAATGAGGTGTAAAAGTTGCTCAAAGGTTGTCAAAAAGCAAAAAGGGAAAGTCTCCATAATTTCCGCCAAAGAAAAACCAAGTCTGGACGAAAAGCACGCCCGTGCTTTCAAAGCACGGCCAGGCCGTGTTCGCAGATTTTCCCGAAACACAGCCATGCTTCAAAAGCACGGCCTGGCCGTGTTTGGTACGTCTTGGCCGAAAATTTGCTCGGTTTTGGCTCCTCAAAAGCACGGCCGTGCTTAAAAACACACCCCGTGTGTTTTTTGAAAAGGCCCCGAAATGACGCGTTTAGCTTGGGATTTTGAGTGTTTTTGCATCCAGTATGTTTTGGCATGAAACCATGGCCCAAAATTCACCAAAAACAGCTCCAAATCATCAATCTACATCAATAAAAGCACCTCGGAGTAATGTGAACTATGTACAATCAAAAATTTATGAAACTAACAATAAAATAACTCAAATCATACTTAAATATATTATATACACATAAAACATGTATAAAAAGACCCTTATCAGCTAGAATTGTGAATTGGCCATTTTGGTAGACAAGTTCCGCGAGGGTTAAATGATAGCCTAGGTTGTGGGGCTTGAATTGTGAGGTTCCGTGATGTGAATTAAGTTAAAACCCTGTTTTAATTAATGTTTACACAAGATTGCTAGCTTTGCCCAAAAAAAATCAAAAAAAAGAAAGAAAACCAAATAAAAGAGCAATTGATATTACACTCCTCTATTTGTTGCTGCTTAGTAACTGGGAGCATTCATGAGCCCCATGTTTGTCTTTTACGTAAAACGGTGGCACACACATGAGTATGGGAAACCACCCTAGGAGCCTTTAGAGAAAATCCAAAGTTTACACCTAGTGCAGAACATCTCGAAAGTTCTCGCAAAAAAACAAAAGAAGAAAAAACAAAAAAAAGAAAAAAATATGAGAAAAAAGAAGAAAAAAAAAGAATAATAATTTTGGGGCTAGCGATTGAGTGGTTTGTTATGTGTAATGGGGTTATAACTTATAAAACGGATTTAAAACTTAACAAGGATGGCCGGACACCTTTGTTAATTTTTTTAACCTTAGTCGGGTGAGTCTATAGTGGAGGTTGAGAATCAATTCATGTTGGATCTGAGGTGGATAGAACATGGTTTTATGGATTAATTAAATTTTAAATTATACTTGATATTTTTTATTGGGTCTAAAGGCGCAATTATTTGATTAAGGACTGACATGATTCTTATGTCATTAGAAAGATGAGAGAGAGTTCTACAATGTCTGTTTCTGGTACTAAATGCAAATGAAGACTTTTAAAATCATGTGAAAGTGGAAATCAAGTGATGAAATTTTGGAAATGACATGTCTAAGTATTTTGGCCATAACTCTCTCTAGAAAATTGATATTGAGGTTATTCAAGTGGCTATGGAAAGCTAAGAGATAGAGCTACAATTCATAAGAAGATACCGAGAGCCACTTTTAACGTTTCGAGGATGCGCGGACGCGCAAAAATGGCTGGCAGCAGCAGCGCTGCTGTGGCGCAAGGGCGTGCACGGCGACTTGTTAAACACAAAATTACCGATTTTTATTCATTTTTGGCTCTTCCACCTTGTATAGGACTCTAGGCTTATAAATAAGACTTGGGGAGCCCATATTTTCGAACATCTTTACTTCTTAGCACTTTTAGACTTTAGTTTTTGATATTTTTCTCTTCCATCCAACATCGGGATTGCTTGGGTTCTTCCTATTGAAGTTATTTTTGTGGCTTAATCAAAACGTAATATTTCTTCATCTCTTTTATCTAATTTCAATTGTTGGGTGATTATTATTGTTGCATGATAATGTTTATGATTGTTTTCTTTCCTTCAATTGAGATTATGACCCCATCCCCAAGCATGAACTAATTTCCTTGTTCTAGGATTAGGATGATTTGATTCAAACAAATAAGCATGAGTATTGACTATTGATTTGCTTTCCTGAATGAATTGCTTTATTTGATAATTGATTGTCTGATCAACTTTTGATTGTTTTGAGGGAATAATTGAGATCGAAAGAAGATATTATTCCTGGACTAAATTTATTCAGGGGGTTAGATGTGAATCATAGATGTATTATCTAACTTTGGCTTAATGAAAATAACAAATTATGTTGGGATAACCCTAATCTGTGAATACGTGAATTTTCAGATCTAGGCCTTATTGTTACATGTTTGTTATATTTGTTAACCGCATGATCAATTAGTTGATATTCTGCTTGCGAGTTTGATGAGATGATTCCGAAATCCTAGACTTTCATTCATATCGTTTTTCGTCAAATTTAAACGTGTTTAGTTTTAATTAGTCTTTTTACTCATTATTATTATTTAATTAAAATCATGAATCTTGTTAGAGTGTTTAGGATTTACTTTATGTTAATTGTGTTGCATAATAATTATTTGTCGACTAAGTCTTCCTTGAGAGATGACTTGTGGTAAACTTGCTACCCTGCAATGGATCTCGTTCCCTAGCTAGGATTGTTAGAACTTTTATAGGTGTTTAGCGGTCGAACACAATCCATTGTGCCATCATGCCATGTGGCACGATGGCCAAAAATTCATCATCCATCATGCCATCGTTCCATGTGGCACGATGGCAAAAATGCCACCATGCCATCATGTAACGTGGCATGATGGCAGAAAACCTATCGTGTCATCGTGCCATCCAGGGTTTTTTGTGCCATTGTGCCTTCTGTCGTATTCTTCCCCAACATAATCAGTCAAAATATATACAAAATTACATAAACAATCCCAAAAATTATCCAACAATTACCCATTAAATTTCACTTAATTAATACTGAAATTGATGGTGGTGGTGGCACATTATCATTCACATCCTCTATCAACAGTCTTCTTCTCCGGTAAGTGACCAAGTCTCGAACCATTGGTAAATTTTCACTTAGTTGTGGGTGTATTTAGTATCTGGAGGGGCAGTCAGGTCAACTATCTATATCATGAAATGAAGTTTTGACAATACTTTTCACAATGATATTACAAACCATTGTTTCTCATTTTTAAAAAAAGTACCTATATACATCGATTTTTAAAACTATTGTTAAATTTATTGTAAACTTTGTTGTAGACCCAAAAAGTCTGTTGTCTCTAAATAAAAATGGAGCTAATGGACAACACTTATAAAAATTGTTGTCGTAGACTAGAAAGAATTGTTATCTTTAACGAAAAAAAATGCTATAAACAACAACATTGTGAAAATAGTTTTTTAATTCTTCAAAGACAACAATTCACCCAAAAGCCGTTGTCTTTTGAGTTGTGTTGTTCAACATTTTCTTGTAGTGTACGAATGTGAAATGCCAAAAGAACCACTATAGTATGCGTGCATTATAAATATGGTCTGGAGGAAAGTGTTAATAAATTATAATCTTTCAAAAAATTTCCCTTTCATAATGGACTTCCGTTAAATATTGCGTTAGCTTTTGTAATTATTGACAATCATATATTAGGTTATACATTGAAGCATATTAGAAATTTCTATATTACGAGGAAGCTCTTAACTCTTTATGATAATTTTCCTGTATAGCTAGAAAAATCTTGAACCACGATTCTTATTTAATAATGTTGACCTAGGTCGTAATAACTGTATTCTCTAGTGAGATTCGTGTATAGGTAAAACGAATAAAAGAAGTTATGAAACGATGAGAAACAATCAACTATAATTTAATTATATGGGATATCGTTATTAAGTTTTATAACGTGATTGACTACGGTAAATCCACGTTCTGGATTTTACAACCTCCATTTATGAAAATAACCATGATGGAAAATTTGGTTTTGTGTGAGAAAGAAGTATATTTTGATCCTATAAATAGCCCCTTGTATCCATGGATAAAACCACAAGTTATTTTCTATTGTTTCTTGTTGTTCCAATCTTTTATTCAATAATGAGTTCTCCAGGTCAGAACAACTCAGCACCATCAGTATGATACTCAAGCACATGCAAAACAAAAAACACATGACAATGTCATTCATTTTTTTTTCAAGAAATAGATGCCCATCATTTAGATTGCGATTTTAAGTTATTTTTGTTGTTTCTTTTATGGAGTACTCTTTTTCCTATCAAAGGTGTTTCCCATTGGGTTTTACTTTGATAGGTTTTAACAAGACCCCTATTTTAAAGCTAGTTACTTGGCTTGTAAGCAGTGCATAACATTTTTCTTTTTAATAATATTTCACATTTATTCAAAAAAGGTTAGAACAACTCAACAAGGAAGGGAAAGGTTGACAAAATGTGAACATGGTGAAGATAGAAAATGAGACCAATCGAGGTCACTTTTTCTAAGTATCGTGTTGGCTTATTTAAGAAAGCTAGCGAGCTACACATTCTTTGTGGTGCTGAAACTGTTGTCGTTGTTTTCTCCCCTGGAAAAAAGGCCCATTCCTTCGGTCACCCTAATGTTGAGACGATTTCAATTAGATTTCTCAATGAAAATGTTCCATCAATTTCATGACAATTTTTACTATGGTTTTCACATTTTGCCTACCTTTTCCCTTCCTTGCTGAGTTGTTCTGACCTTTTTTGAATAAATGTGAAATATTATTAAAATAGAAAATGTTGTGCACTGCTTAACAAGCCAAGCAACTAGCTTTAAAATAGGGGTCTTGTTAAAACCTATAAAAGTAAAGCCCAATGAAAAAAAACCTTTGATAAGAAAAAAAGTACTCCCTAAAAGAAACAACAAAAGTAACTTAAAATCGCAATCTAAATGATGGGCATCTATTTCTAGAAAATTTTCGAATGACATTGTCATGTGTTTTTTTTGCACATGCTTGAGTATCATCCTAATTGTGCTGAGTTGTTCTGACCTGAAGAACTCGTTGTTGAATAAAAGATTGGAACAACAAGAAACAATAGAAAATAACTTGTGGTTTTATCCATGGATACAAAGGGCTATTTATAGGATCAAAATTCACTTCTTTCTCACACAAAACCAAATTTTCCATCATGGTTTTTTTCATAAATGGATGTTGTAAAATCCAGAACGTGGATTTACCGTATTCTATAGTTGATATCCCATATAATTAAATTATAGTTGATTGTTTCTCATTGTTTCATAACTTCTTTTATTCGTTTTACCTATAAACGAATCTTACTAGAGAATACAACTATTACGACTAGTCAACATTATTAAATAAGAATTGTGGTTCAAGATTTCTCTAGCTATACAGAAAATTATCATAAAAAGTTAAGAGCTTCCTCGTAATATAGAAATTTCCAATGTGCTACAACGTATAACCTAATATATGATTGTCAATAATTGCAAAAGCTAACACAATATTTAACGTAAGTTCATAAAATAATACGAAAGGGCAAATTTTTGAAAGATTATAATTTACTAACACTATGTCCTAGACCATATTTATAATACACGCATACTATAGTGGTTCTTTTGGCATGTCACATTCGTACACTACAAGAAAATGTGAACAACACAACCTAAAAGACAACGGTTTTTGGCTAAATTGTTGTCTTTGAAGTATTAAACAACAAATTTCACAAAGTTGTTGTTTATATAGACTTTTTATGTTAAAGATAACAATTCTTTCTATTGTAAGACAACAATTTTTATAAGTGTTATCCATTAGCTCCATTTTTATTTAGAGACAACAGATTTTTCGGGTCTACAACAAAGTTTACAATAAATTTAACAATAGTTTTAAAAACCGATGTATATAATCATTTTTTTATCAATTAGAAACAATGGTTTGTAATATCATTGTGAAAAGTATTGTCAAATCTTCATTTCATGATATATATAGTTGACGTGACTGGCGCCTTGAATTAGTTTAGAAACTTTAGCGTATTGTTAAAGGTGCCGAGAAATGTGATTTGTTCAATAATATTTAATGTTTTAAAAAAAGAAAAAGAGCAAACCAAATCTGTCTTCCACCAACGTAGCCTCTACTGTCACTTGCAAATGGCACCCGACTGCTCGACCCCTTCACTATCTCAAATATACGACCCCTTGATTGAGTTGTTAGTGAGTTTTTCCCATTCACCAAAATCCACAATTTTCAAAACCATAATTTGGCCTTTGAACAAGAAAAACATGTTGCTTGGCGATTTTTGTCCGATCTTGTGTGTGTTTTTCATTTTCTTCGTTTAGATTTTTCACCCTTATGTTTAATTTGTTCAACAAAAATGATTATTAAGTTAGGAGTTTGGGAAATCCAATGACAATATATGGAGTTTTATTTATTTATTTGCTTTAATTTGGGCAAGATGTTTGCATATTCATTTAATGTCTCTTTTGCTTTTACTAGTGAATTGATCATTTTACTTTTCCTTCGAATATGATATTGTTTACATTTAGCCAATGAGAAGTCACAATGGCACTGTGGTGCAACTTTATTGTTTTTTCTCTCAAATTTGGGGCCTGGTTGTCTACCTAAAGCCACGTAATTTCTGGAGTTGTGCATTCAGTTGCTGAGATCAATTTGCAAACCCGATTATTGTCTTTGTATTATTTTTTGTGTATTCTTTGGAGCAACATTCTTACTTCGTTTAAGTTAATTTTATCAATTTATGAGTGAGTATGGTTCTCAGAGAATTGTGGGGGCATTTATATGTTTTTGGCTCTGTATGTTGGTTTTTTTGGATTTGTAAGTTATGAAATTTAGGAAGTAATTATTACCTTAACGCATCTCTTACTCTCTCATATTCTGTTATTGTATGTTCTCTTGCTATATCTATCCCCTTTTCCCTTATTTTTTTTACGTTTAGCTGGCGAGAGAGCACATATCCAGATCTTGAAGTAGAACTCTTCAGCTGAAAAAGAAATCTCAATAACATTAACTTTTAACAAGATGAAAAAGATTGGTATCGCTTACCCTTTGTAAGGGTGTCGACCTGGGTTCGAACCTTGTATCTTTCAGTTTCTTTGAAATTTATCCCCTCCTCTGCAACCACTACTCCCAACTTATTAAAAAAAAAGATGAAATTAAAAGATCTTGATGGTATATTCTTTTAGTCATAAATTAATTAATAGTAGTTTAAAATCAAAATGTAAAAGTGTAACTATCTTTTAGTATGATACTTTAAGGATGTTCTTGACATTTCTAGTTTAATTGTTTAAAATTTATGATTAGTATTATCATTAATAGAAAAAAGGTAATTATTGTAAGCCATTTGAAGAAATGCTTACAATGATACAAATGCACAACTTACAACTATGTTATATCAACTAAAGAAAGATCCTGTTAGAAAACACCCCAACAAACATAGTAGAAAAATTGGTTGCCATTAAATCAATAACTGTTTGAAGTTTACCTTGAATATATAGGTAGGTGTTTAATGCTCCTTTAACTTATTTCACCTGCTCAACTGGTTTATGAAGATAAAGAATGGTCTTTGAATTTTGTGAATGAATAAGGTATTGGAGTATTGTTGGAAAACTATTTTGAAGATTTTGATGAATGCCATGTAAAACTTAGATTAGAATGTTGGTACCCCATTTTCCTTGTAATTCTCATTATAATAGATAGGGCTAAATGAGCTGAGTCAAGTCAGCTATGACTGAGAATACAAGAAGTCAACTGAAGAAGTGAAGTGAAGACTCCGCTGAGGAACAACTGAGTATGGCCAAGATAGAAGACCAAGGACTCGACTGCAGATGTAACAGCTGAGGGACAGCTGTGTGAAGAGTCAATTAAGTCAACTTGAAAAGCCATGTCACAAGTTGAAGTGACAGATGAGTCTTTCAATGATTAAAGGACTCAAGTCACCGGGTAAAAAGCGGTACGCAGAAAGAGGAGTTAATCGAAAAGAATGCATTTGCCGTAAGTCAAGAACTTTACTTAAATAAGTAATACTTCCATGCCGCCATGTCTTAAAGTGCTCGATCCCGAAGCGTGCAAAAGGAATAAACCAATGGGAAGCAATTTGCATCTCGTCGTCGATCTGAAAAGCTGAACAATCATTTAATACGAGAAAAGGTCTACATCTCAAGACTGAAGACTAAGAAAAGACAAGCCAACGAACTCAAGTGACTTTTGAAAATCAGCTTATCTCTTCAACGGGCATATTTTTGAAAGTTCACTATAAAAGGCTGAGGAATTTCATTGAGAAAAGGTTACCTTGCACACCTGAGAAATCAAGCATTATTCAAACTGTAACCTGCAAAATATTCTCAAGATATTAAGCAAAATCCTCAAGCCTAAATCTCGAAGGAAATCGATCCAACACAAAGCTGTGAAGGAAAGACAACTTCAATCTGTTGAAGAGTAAACTTTTGAAGAATCAAAAGGGGTCTACTTTCCAAGGAGGATTGTAGGAAGGTTCAAGGTCGAACCAATCTCAAGTTATTGGAGGGCTTCGTGATCAAATCCAAGAAGCTTGAGAAAGTGAGCTGAAGTAGCAAGGCAAGCTGCCTTGTGAAGAAGCTGAGTCGGACGAGAAGCCAGTTGTGTGACCAAGGCATCTCCAGACTAAATCCAAAGGAGCAAGTCAGCTGTGTGATCAAGACTTGTCTCTAGACTGATAACCACTTTGTGAACTGATCATTACTTAGTGGATTCCTCCAGGAGTTGGAGAAGAGAGGATTAGAAGAATTACCCCATCTTCGAACCTCTATAAAAATGAATTGTGTCATTTACATTTCAGCATATTTATATTTCTACATACTCATTTCATATCTGCTGATAATTTGCTATCCAACTGACAAATAACTAAGTGCTAAAATCAAGTGTTAAAACAAAGTTAAATTGAATTCAAGGGTGTTAAGTCTTCCGCTGAAAAACTCTTCACAGCCAAGTTAAGGTTTAGACTAAACAGCTGAGTTATTCTATCAATAGCTCTATCGAGTCTGTTGAGTGGCTAACTCTGCTGATTAACTAACTTAGTTGTCCCTCAAGGACGTAGTTGTGTATTAACTCTGTAATAATTTTAAAAGGACTAAAATAGAAAAAGTTGGTAAGGTTTATTCAACCCCCCCTTCTAAACCTTACTTTCACCCCTTGGGACCTACAAGTGGTATCAGAGCGGTTGATTCATTTAGCCTTCCCCACTGGTTACTGAACTAGATCTCCAATCTTTCAAAGAAACTTTTAACACTTGCTCTTTCAAAAGTTATTTTTATTCAGCAAAGTTATTGTCATGGAAGCAAATTTGACACGCATTCTTATGTTCACTATTGAGGAATTTGATGACTAGAAAATTCATATGTAGGCTCATCTATCTTCTTTACATGATGAAATGTGGATAGTAATAGAGGATGGGCCACTGCAAATATTGAAAGTGAATACAGCCGTAAGGAGAGCAGCTGCAGCTGAAGGAGAAGAAGCTGTTGTTGAAGGAGAAGGACCTGCTGCTGAGGCAAGACCAGCCATGGTTGAGAAACCAAGGACTGAGTGGACAAACGAGGACAGAAAAAGATACAACTTGGACAATGTAGCCAAGGACATACTTTACAAAACCTTGGACAAAGCAATGTTCAACAAAGTCAAATCTTGTCAAACTGCAAAACAAATATGGGATAAATTAACCTTAATTTGTGAAGGATCTGAGCAAATTAAAGAAAACAAATTGTTTGTTGTTGTACAAAAATTTGAAAATTTTAAAATGCTTGCAGGTGAAACCTTGGATCAGCTGGATGCTAGATTCAATGAAATCACAAATGAGCTATCAGCTCTTGGGAAAGAATATACACAGAAGGAAATGTGTATGAAGATTCTGAGAAGCCTCCCAGCTGAATGGGAAATGAAGGTCATGGCCTTAAGACATTCAATGAATCTCACAACAACATCCAATCATGAGCTATTCTCAGACCTCAAAGCCTATGAGTTTGAGCTGAGAAGAAAAGATCAAGAGGAGACAGTTGTACCTAAAACAGCTGCACTTATAGTCAAGAATGGGAAGAGAGTTGAGGTCAAGGAAGCCATTGACCAGGAGGAGATTGCCCTGATGGTTAAAAGATTCAACAAGTTCTTCAACAAGAACTATAAAAGAAACAAGGGTGAATCTTCCAGGAGACATTCAACTCCCTCCAAGTCAAGGGAAGATAGGCCACCCAAGAAAGCTGAGCATCAAAAGGTTGAATATCAGAGAGCTGATAATTCAAGGACTGAAAGAAATGACCAAAGAGCTGAGAACCTGTGTTGGAACTGCAGACAACCAGGACACTTTGCTATTGACTGTCCATATCCAGTAGTCAATAAATACAGGAATGAAGAAGAAAGAAGAGTCTTCAAAGAAAGAAGACAGGAAAAGAAAAAAGCTATGTTAGCTGCTAAGACAGCTGAAATAGGAAAGTCGAAGGAAGTAGCTGATTCAGAGAGTAGTGAAGGTGACTACTCAAGCAATTCTGAAGAAGAAGCCTTGATTTGTCTAATGGCTAAGGAATAAGATCAACCTGACCAGGAAGATGAGGAACACTCTAACTCATCTCATTCAGATTCTAGTGATTGTGATACACACACCTCATCACCCACTGATCTTTATGATTCATTAGGCAATATGATGAAAGATTTTGAGCACATCAAATCCTCACACACACTATTAAATGAGGAAAATAGCCAACTCAAAAGCAAAAACTCCCAGCTGACTAAGGAGTTAAATACTTTAAGTCACATAGCTGATGAGAACAAAGAGCTAAAGGCTGAGAATATTAAACTATTAGTAGAGATAGTTGCTATAGAAAAGAGGGAAAATGGTCTCAAGAATGTGATTGCCTCATTTACAAAGGCATCTAAATCATGGATGACCTTATTATGAGCCAAATAGAGTGTGGAGATAAGGCAGGCTTAGGATTTAATTCCTTTGTGCACAGTCAAACTCCTAGAGTGACTTTGTAAAAGGGATCTTCAAGCAATGAAGCATCTCAAAAATCCAAAACATCAAATACTACACCCACATTCATTCCAAAGCACAATCACAAACAAACTGGCGTTGGATACAAAGGAAAAGAAAAACAACCAGTTGAGTATACTGAGAGGACAGCTGAGAAGAAATCTAGCCGAGTTCCTCAGTAAATTCCAAATAGAAAGTACTCTATAAAGCATAAACAGAGCTACCAAAGATCCCAGAAGTTTTATCAAAGAAATACATATGATGGGAATGGTAGAAATTATCCAAGCCAAGCTGATTGGAATTATGTGAAAAATCAACAAAAATCTATGGAATATAAGCCTAGATGGCAAAAACCTAGACCTCATCAAAGGTCATTGCAAAGGCAAAAGAGCTATCATCAGCAGACATATGCACCCAGGCACCACACTCAACAATATCACATTTACACCAAGAATGCAATTGCTAAAACACACAAACACAGGCATACAGACAAAAGAGACAGTGTATGAACCTAAAACACACAAGCAATTTGCAAATGTACACTATGATTATGGCAACCTCTTAGAGTCAAGTCATTTGGCTATAGGTTGGTTGGATCATCTTACAGCACTAACCCCTCAGGACCCAGGCAAGTATGGGTACCTAAAAACTAATTTCCTTGATTGCAGGTTCAAGGAATAGCTGAGTGCCAAGGAACCTGGTACATGGATAGTGGCTCCTCTAGACATATGATAGGAAACAAGAAAAATCTATCGAACTTGAAGGAGATTAGAGGTGCTAAAGTTATATTTGGAGGAAATGAAGCTCCAGGGGAAATAAAGGCACATGATCCATCAAGAAAAATGGATTGAAAATTACAGATGTTGCTTATGTTGAAGGACTCAACTTCAACTTGCTCAGCATAAGTCAACTCTGTGATAAAGGCTACAATGTTGGATTCAACATGGGAGTGTGCCAGATCAAAGATGTTGAATCAAATGAAATAGTGCTGCAAGGATCAAGGAAGAATATGTATGTGGTAGATTGGTCTAGTGCACACCAAGCACCTATTTGTTAGCAAAGAGCACAACCAAATCGAGTTGGTTGTGGCACAAAAAGTTGAGTCATCTGAACTTCAAGACAATCAACAAGCTTGCAAGGAGCCATCTTGTGGAAGGGTTGCCAGACTCAATATATAAGAAGGAAAGTGTATGTGATGCATGCCAGATGGGAAAGCAGATCTAATCTTCGTTCAAAGAAAAATCCAATCCTTCATCAACAAGAATATTGCATCTGTTACACATGGATTTATTTGGTTCAGTTGAACCAGCCAGCATAAGTGGAAAGAAATACACTTTAGTGGTAATGGATGATTATTCAAGATATACATGGACAATCTTTATGTGCAAAAAGAAGTAAACCTTGCAAAGATTACCTCAGTTGATGAAGAGAATTCAAAATGAGAAGAGTCAAACAATTATCAAGATAAGATCTGATAGAGGAACTGAGTTTGTTAATGGAATAATTACTCAGTATTTTGTTGAAAATGGTATTGCTCATGAATTATCTGCAGCAAGGACTCCACAGAATGGTAAGGGAGAAAGAAGAAAGAAGAAACTAACTCAAGGAAGGAAGCTCGCTAGAACAATGTTAGTCAAGAGCGGGATTGCCTAAAAGATTTTGGGCTGAAGCCATCAATACTGCATGCTATACTCAAAATAGATGCATGATTAATAGGCAGCTGACAAAGACTCCCTATGAAATCTGGACAAGGAGGAAGCCAAATGTTGGGTACTTCAGAATATTTGGATGCAAATGTTTCATCCACAACTATGGCAAGGTTAATCTAAAGGCTTTCGATGCTAAAGCTGATGAAGGTATCTTCTTGGGATACTCAGCTGAACGCAAAGCCTACAGAGTGCTGAACAAGAGGACAATGGTCACAGAAGAGTCTATTCATGTGTTTTTTGATGAACCAAATGTGAGTGGAGAAGACATTGAAGAATTAGCTGATAAGCTGAATCAGCCAACTATGCAAAAGAGTCCCTATATTGAAGCTGAAACAAAAGCAATTAATACAGATGAAGATGAGATAGCTGAATCTCAAAGACAACTGGGAAGTCTGCAGCTGAATGATGATGAAAGAGCTGCTCAAGGCAACACAGCTGCGAGACAGCTGAACTCAGCCAATTTACTCCAACCTGACATAAGATGGCTGAGAGACCATCCACTAGAATTAGTCATTGGAAATGTTATAGAGGGTATAAAAACCAGATCCAGAGCTCAACAAGAAGCAATGTTCACTTGTTTTATTTCCCAAATAGAACCAAAAGATGTGTCTCAAGCCTTAGATGGCACACATTGGATTCAGGCCATGAAAGAAGAGTTGAATCAATTTGAAAGAAACAAAGTATGGGAATTGGTGCAAAGGCCAACACATCAAAATGTGATTGGCACAAAATGGGTTTTTAGAAACAAAATGAATGAGAAAGGTTATGTGGTGAGAAACAAAGCAAGATTGGTAGCTAAATGGTATTGCCAAGAAGAGGGAATAGATTTTGATGAAACCTTTGCTCATGTTGCAAGATTAGAAGCAATAAGGATGTTTCTTGCCTATGCTGCACACAAGAACTTCATTGTATATCACATAGATGTGAAAAGTGCATTTTTAAATGGATTGTTGGAAGAAGAAGTCTACGTTGAGCAACCTCCAGGCTTTGAGCAGAAGACACTTGGAGATAAGGTGTACAAGCTCAAGAAATCATTATATGGATTGAAACAGGCACCAAAATCATGGTATGACACATTATCTCAATTCCTAACTGATAATGGATTTACCAAAGGCAAAGTGGACAAAACACTCTTTAGAATCCAAGATGGAGAGAGTATTCTGCTAGTTCAAATATATGTAGATGATATCATTTTTGGATCCACAAATAAAGAGATGTGTGATAAGTTCTCAAACCTCATGCAAGGCAAATTTGAAATGAGCATGATGAGAGAGCTAAACTTCTTTCTAGGACTTCAAGTCAAGCAGCTGAAGGATGGAACCTTCATAAGTCAAACAAAGTACACCAGAGATTTAATGAAGAAATTTGGTATGGAAGAAAAGTCCTCTGTGAAAATACCAATGAACACATCAGTCAAGATGGACATGGATGCAGATGGTAAAGCTGTAGATCAAACAAGATACAGAGCACTTATTGGATCACTACTCTATTTAACAGCAAGCAGGCCAAACATCACCTTTGCAGTAGGTGTATGTGCAAGATTCCAATCTGCACCAAAAGAAAGCCATATGACTGCAGCTAAGAGAATCCTAAGATATTTGAAAGGATGCCAAGAAGTTGGCTTATGGTATCCAAAGGAAGGTGGATTCAAGCTTATTGGTTATTCAGACTCGACTATCTTTGGATGTAGAGTTGTGGGAAAAGCACTTGTGTACATGTCAAATGCTTGGAAACAGATTGATTTCATGGTTTAGCAAGAAGCAAAACTCAATAGCCACATCCACAGCTGAAGCAGAGTACATAGCTGCGGGCAGCTGTTGTGCCCAAGTCCTATGGATGAGACAACAGCTGAGAGATTATGAAGTTGAAGAAAAAGAGATTCTAATTATGTGTGATAACACGAGTGCTATTGCAATCACTCAGAATTCTGTTTTGCATTCAAGAACAAAGCACATCGATGTCAGATACCATTTTATAAGAGATCATGTTCAAAAGAAAGACATCACCTTGGAATACATCTCAACTGATAAGCAGTTAGCTGGCATATTCACAAAACCCTTATGTGAATCAAGATTTGAAGAGCTTAAGCATGAGCTAGGGTTAATTGAGCTGAGTTGACACTCAGAAGACTCAATGAGAAGAGATGGAACGTGAAAGATGAAAATAGAACAAATCTCATGAATCAGCCGTATCGAAAAGTCAGCTGTATCGAGTTAGCTGACAGGTGAGTCACTAAACGAAAGGAGAGAAGTAGAAGTTGAGTCATTTGTGGAGTAAGTTAGGTCATTTATGAGCTAAGTGACAAAAACGAAGTCGTTTTTAATGAGCAGGAATGTTTTTAAGGATGACGTCAACGTAATAATGACGGGTACAGTCAAAAGCTGCACAGTAAGCATATGATTGGACATAAATGCTGCCACATTAAATGCGAGCAATTAAATGCTGATCAGCGTGCTAAATCTGAGCCGTTGATCTCAATCAAAATTCAAAAAGCGAAAACACGTCCTTTCATAACTCTTATATACTCCTTCTTTCAGTTTTCTCTCTTACACTTAAAACTGTTCATCGTCAAACATTCGAAAGCAAGTTCTTTTCTTTCAAAAACCCTACGAGTTCACAAGCAAGTTCATCAAGATTTAATCGGTAGAAACTTCTAAAAATGGCACCAAAGATTAATTTCATCAAGTTATCGAAGCAAATCCACTCTGGTTCGACTGTGGATTTTGAAGGAATGGTGAATTAGGGTTCTGATGAAACCCTAGTGAAGAAGATAGCGGATATACTGGAAAAGTCCGGTCTCAGGCATTTTCTTACTTTGGAGTACTCGCACACCTACCTTGAAGAGGTGGCGCAGTTCTATGTGAATTCTGAGGTGCAGGACGAAGGTATCAAGTCCTCCATCCACCGCAAGGACATCATGATTCATCGCTAAGGACCTTGTGGAGCATCGCTTTTTTCGCCTCGAGGGCATGACGGAAATAAACGGCGATGTGGACTTAGCTCTTTGCATGGAAAGAAGTAGCCAAACCAGAGTGTGCTGCGAAAATAGTCTACACAGCTGAGAAGAAGTTGCTGAAGGACGACTATCACAAGCTAATGGATGTCATCTCAAAATGTGTGGACATGAAGTTCGGAAGCTTCAACCAGCTATCAAAGACTAAGCTGATCGTCATGGATGTGATCATTCAAGGAAAGAAAGTTAACTAGGCTGAGTTCGTGTACAACAAACTCTGTCAGAACGTTGTGAATAAATCTTTCAAGGAAGATGGATCCTTTGGAGGATCACTTGGCTATGGCCTAGTTATTGGGCATTTGATGGAAGTGAAGGGCATTCCTCTTCAACATGGAAAGCCCTTCCATGTAAACAAGAAGATGTTCAGGGCTAAACTTTCAGGAGCCCAGAAGAGAGCCCATGCGAAGAGGGCGAATACAAGTGAGGGGAATCGGTGACCCGAGAAAAATGTATTGCCTCCTCTCCCAAGAAGAAAGTTGCAAAGAAGAAGGCTGCCTTTGCAGCAAAGTCAATGGATGTACCTGCCCGTGCAGCCGAGTCGCCTGCCCGTGCAGCCGTGTCCCATGTCCCCGCAGCCGAAGCCGAGAAGATGGCTGAGAAGGAAGCCCAAATACCTTCTCCAGTCATAAGGAAGAAGGGGACTGGCAAGCCCAGAAAGGCAGCTGCCTCTAAGGAAACTCAAAAGGCATTTACTTTTGAGGAACCGGAGGAAACTGAACCAGATATCCCTCTGGTTAAAACCAAGAGAAGGAAGAGAATCTCCAAGCTATCAGAGATTGAAAAGACAGCTGAGTCTGCTACTCAGCTGGAGAAAACCTCAAAGACTGTTGACATTGAGGAAGTGGGGTCTCCCAAAATAATCGATGAAACTACCAAGTCTGCTGAAGGTGATCAGCAGAGGCCCCCAGAAGACCCAGCTGTGGAGAGGACAACTGAGGATAAAGAAGCAGCTGAGACAACTGAATCTCTAGTTGAAAAGGTTGTCTCTCCGCCTGCTCCGGATGCTGCTGAAGGTGAAGAGCAACAAAGCATGCCACCATCCATTCCAGAAAAAGAAGGACGTGAACAAGATGACGATGATGATGTCATCATGTTTTCTCCAATATACCCAGACATCCAGCGCTGTCTACGCGAATGGAGGGCATGGAAGCTGAGTCACTAAAGGGTGCAATTTGAACGCCCTGAGTTCATAGAATAAGAGGAGTTTTTTTTCGAATTTCTCGGCATCACCAAGGTGATTCAGGCCCTTGATGAAGAAAATTGCTTGAATATCTTACAAATCTTCATGGAGAATGAACAAGCCAAAGCAGTTGAAGAAGCAGAACCTCATGAGAAAGCCAGTATATGTCCTCTTACTGGAACTCTGGAACACACTAACTCTCATCTTGGTGTGTTTTCAGAGAGTGATGACGACATGGATCCCATTGCTACTAGTCAGACATGCAACAAGCTTTGAAGAAATCCAGGATGCTACATGAGCAACGAATGTTCGAAGGACCAAGAGAGTCCTCACAATCTCTCCTGGAGACAGACCCATTGGGAGTATTGCAGCAGATTGCCACAACCATAGCTGCAGCTACGTCCCCATTTGTCTCATAGAATGGGTCCAAGGGACTTGGTGATGAAACTGGGAATTTGGGCCCCAAGTTGAGCCAACCCCTACTGAAGGTGTGTTACCACACCGCCCACTACCGAGCACTCATCGGAGCGGTATGGGAACTGGAGAAGAGTGACCCCCATCGATCACTTCCGTGTGGTGTGCCGGTGAGGGGGAAAACTCACCCACCGCAGCAGGTCGTCGAGGATCTGCAGATGACTCCATATTGAAGAAAGGATGCGAAGTGGAAACCGAAAAAGACACACAACAAGTTGACATTGACAAAGCTCGGACAGTTGATTCTGTCCGAGCTGAAATGTCAGCTGCTCTGAAGGCCAAGGACACTATTGTAGTAGTCGAGGCAAAGGATGGAGATGCCCCGGGAGTTAACAGTCTCTGGGCTGAAAGTGCAATCCAAGGAGTTGAGACCCCTTCGGATGCCACAGTCCAAGACCCTACGACAGTTGCGTCTGTCAAAGGGAATGTAGAAGGCCTTTCTGCAGTTGAGACTGCTAAAGGTATTGAAGGCCCGAGGGAGGTTGAGACTTCCCTGGGTAAAGAGAAAGAAATGCAGAATATCCCTCATGTTCACATTAAAAAATCTGAGAAGGAGATTAGTGCTCTTCATGATTCCCAAGACAACCCTAACATATCATTTCTGGGATCTGAAGATGAAGCTGAGTCCACCCCCATTGCACATCACAAGGACCCAGCTGAGAATGCTCTTACGCAGACGAGTCAGTCGAGTTTCAAAGCTGCTCGTCAAACATTCAAATTTGATGATGAACCAAGCCCCCAGGTTTCATCATCATCCGATGACGCTGATGATACAACCGAGGACCAGTCTACTCAAATGGAAAAACCCTCGAGGCCGAGGAAGCCGTTAAGACACCGAGGCTCGGTCACCGGGCAAAAACAATCAATCGCCCTACCTGCAACAACTTCAATCGGCAAGGCTACTAGAGTCAAGAAGAAGTGACCACCTCACACACAATATCTCACATGTGAGATGATGCATTTGAGGATGTATTTCTCTTTTTCCTCAAGCTGTCTGTGCTAGAAGAAGAGACTGCAAGAGAACAAAAGCACTACACTGTCCAAGAAGATCCCATAATTCCTACCGACTCAATTGTGCCAGCTGATTTCAACTTCGATGCAGAGTGGCCGACAACTGACTCAATTCAGACAGCTGAGATGCGTGAAATCTTCAAGAAGATCTGTGAAGAGATTGAGAAGATTGAATGGCACCAAGCCTCTCTCGACATGCACCTGGACAACAGAGATGCCACTCTCACAACAAACTTGAGAGGAGTGGTGGTCAGGATAAGGGAATGGTCTCAATAGCAGAGTGTCATGCGTCTCGAGCAAGTTCGCTACTTCAAGGCACTATATAACAGAATGCTGGTTTGGAGTGCTGACAATGCTGACATGAAGCAGAGGATGAAGACCTATATAGAGAGATTGCATGCCTCTCATACAACTGAAATGGAGTTGATGCGTGAATTTCATCGAAAATAAATTCTGCATGTTGAATAGTACATGAATACGAAGTTCAGCCTTCTCATGGCTGAAATGAAACTGGTGGCAGCTGAATCGAAGGCCACTCACTCAGAAATTTGAACAGCACATGCCGCAGCAGACTGTAAGCAGAACTTAGCTCTCAGCCGACTGGATTTTATGCTCGCAGGAATGTTTCCTGGGGTTCCTCTCTCCTTCGATGATGCCAAAAAGGGGGAAGAGGAATACCTGAGGAAATTGAAGGAAGAAACAGCTGAGAAGCAAAAGGATGAAGCAGTTGTTGAGAAGAAGAAGGGAAAAGCTGCTGAGGGGGAAAGGTCAAAGGATTTGACCCTGATGATTGTTGAAACCCCTCAACAAGGTCATGTAACAACCTCGATAATCATCAAACTTCCAGTGACTCTGCCGCTCCAACACTTTGCTGTGCCTATGTCTGAGAAAAGAAAATTTGTGGAAGCAGGGATGAAGGAGGTTGAAAGAAAGATGGATGCCCGTGTTCTAGAAGTTCTGAAAACTTACGGTGGCATTCCGGTAGGAAAGGACACAGATGCCATTCCAGATGATGGAGACGAGCCAAGATCCGTTGAAGAGTTTAAAACGCTCGAATCCGAAGGTTACTTCAAGAACATGTCTATAGCCCAAACCTGGGACTTGTCTTCGGGAGAAAGTGGTCCAAGCTTTTGCGAAGAAGGCGATAGACGAGAGACTACCAAAGATCCATTCAAATTTGGTAAGAAGAAGACACCAGTACAATATACGCCCAGAGGAAGAGGAATAAGTGGTGGAGGTAGAGGTTTTCAACCTAGACCTCTACCCAAAAATATTGAATATGTAGATACTGGCAAGAAGGGAAGGATCTACTGGGTTGGGTATGATGAAGTAGCCAATCGGAAAGTGGCTAGGAAGAATGCTGAATACGTGAAAAGAATCGAAGAGGAAAATAAAAGACAAGATTAGTTGTGGGAAGAAAGGCAAGAAAGGAAGCGAAGAGACGATGCTACGAAGAGAGCTTATGAAAAGAAGAAAGCATCTGAAGATGAAAAGAAAATAAAGAGAGCTGATGATGATAGAGCTGAAGAGGAAAGAAGGAGGCAACGAAGGCGATGAAGTGTTGTTGCTAACCCTTCGTGTATTTTACTTTTGTAAATACATATGTGTGTAAGTCATCTGTACATTCAATTAAGTATTGTTGTATTTTCACTCTATTTTTGTATCTTAGCATAGGTGCTTGAAATTGGCTTAGATATGATTATGCTCTGATACACCTTGTAAACAGTTGTGTAAAGGACAAAAATGCTATGATAAATAAAATGATTGATTCTACGCATACATTTTTTGTTCTTTGCATTATCGTATGTATCCGTGTTGTTTACATGTTGCTTAATGATTTTAAGTCTTGGCATCATCAAAAAGGGGGAAATTGTTGGGAAATTATTTTGAAGATTTTGATGAATGTCATGTAAAACTTAGATTAAATTTTGGCACCCAATTTTCCTTGTAATAGATAGGGCTAAATGAGATGAGTCAAGTCGGCTATGGCATTGGGAGATGGTCGAAGCTTTGCGAAGAAGGCGATAGACGATGAGACTACCAAAGATCCATTCATTTGGTAAGAAGAAGACACCGAGACAATACGCCTGAGGAGGAAGAGGAATAAGTGGTGGAGGTAGAGGTTTTCAACTAGACCTCTACCCAAAAATATTGAATATGTAGATCGGCAAGAAGGGAAGGATCTCTTGGTGGGTATGATGAAGTAGCCAATCGGAAAGTGGCTAGGAAGAATCTTTGAATACGTGAAAAGAATCGAAGAGGAAAATAAAAGACAAGATTAGTGGGAAGAAAGGCAAGAAAGGAAGCGAAGAGACGATGCTACGAAGAGAGCTTATGAAAAGAAGAAAGCATCCAAGATGAAAAGAAAATAAAGAGAGTGATGATGATAGAGTCAAGAGGAAAGATGAGGCAACGAAGGCGATGAAGTGTTGCCGCTAACCCTTCGTGTATTTTACTTTTGTAAATACATATGTGTGTAAGTCATCATCCGTACATTCAATTAAGTATTGTTGTATTTTCACTCTATTTTTGTATCTTAGCATAGGTGCTTGAAATTGGCTTAGATATGATTATGCTCTGATACACCTTGTAAACAGTTGTGTAAAGGACAAAAATGCTATGATAAATAAAATGATTGATTCTACGCATACATTTTTTGTTACTGCATTGTCTGTATGTATCTGTGTTGTTTACATGTTGCTTAATGATTTTAAGTCTTGGCATCATCAAAAAGGGGGAAATTGTTGGGAAATTATTTTGAAGATTTTGATGAATGTCATGTAAAACTTAGATTAGAATTTTGGCACCCAATTTTCCTTGTAATAGATAGGGCTAAATGAGATGAGTCAAGTCAGCTATGGCTGGGAGAAGGGTCTGAAGCTTTGCGAAGAAGCTGATAGACAGTAGACTACCAGCATCCATTCAGCTGGTAAGAAGAAGACACCAGTACAATACGCCCAGAGGAAGAGGAATAAGTGGTGGAGGTAGAGGTTTTCAACCTAGACCTCTACCCAAAAATATTGAATATGTAGATACTGGCAAGAAGGGAAGGATCTACTGGGCTGGGTATGATGAAGTAGCCAATCGGAAAGTGGCTAGGAAGAATGCTGAATACGTGAAAAGAATCGAAGAGGAAAATAAAAGACAAGATTAGCTGTGGGAAGAAAGGCAAGAAAGGAAGCGAAGAGACGATGCTACGAAGAGAGCTTATGAAAAGAAGAAAGCATCTGAAGATGAAAAGAAAATAAAGAGAGCTGATGATGATAGAGCTGAAGAGGAAAGAAGGAGGCAACGAAGGCGATGAAGTGTTGCTGCTAACCCCTTCGTGTATTTTACTTTTGTAAATACATATGTGTGTAAGTCATCTGTACATTCAATTAAGTATTGTTGTATTTTCACTCTATTTTTGTATCTTAGCATAGGTGCTTGAAATTGGCTTAGATATGATTATGCTCTGATACACCTTGTAAACAGTTGTGTAAAGGACAAAAATGCTATGATAAATAAAATGATTGATTCTACGCATACATTTTTTGTTACTGCATTGTCTGTATGTATCTGTGTTGTTTACATGTTGCTTAATGATTTTAAGTCTTGGCATCATCAAAAAGGGGGAAATTGTTGGGAAATTATTTTGAAGATTTTGATGAATGTCATGTAAAACTTAGATTAGAATTTTGGCACCCAATTTTCCTTGTAATAGATAGGGCTAAATGAGATGAGTCAAGTCAGCTATGGCTGGGAATACAAGAAGTCAACTGAAGAAGTGAAGTGAAGACTCCACTGAGGAACAACTGAGTATGGCCAAGATAGAAGACCAAGGACTCGACTGCAGATGTAACAGCTGAGGGACAGCTGTGTGAAGAGTCAGTTAAGTCAACTTGAAAAGCCATGTCACAAGTTGAAGTGACAGATGAGTCTTTTAATGATTAAAGCAGACTCAAGTCACCTGGGGAAAAAGCAGTTGCAAAGAGGAGTTAACTGAAAAGAATCCGTTGCACAAAAGTCAAGAACTTTACTTAAATAAGTAAAACTTCCATGTTGCCATGTCTTAAAGTGCTCAGTCCCAGAAGCGTGCAAAAGGAATAAACCAATGGGAAGCACTGCATCTCGTGTCAGATCCTGAAAAGCTGAACAATCATTTAATATGAGAAATGGTCTACATCTCAAGACTGAAGACTAAGAAAAGACAAGCCAACGAACTCAAGTGACTTTTGAAAATCAGCCTATCTCTTCAACGGGCAGATTTTTGAAAGTTCACTATAAAAGACTGAGGAATTTCATTGAGAAAAGGTTACCTTGCACACCTGAGAAATCAAGCATTATTCAAACTGTAACCTGCAAAATATTCTCAAGATATTAAGCAAAATCCTCAAGCCTAAATCTCGAAGGAAATCGATCCAACACAAAGCTGTGAAGGAAAGACAACTTCAATCTGTTGAAGAGGAAACTTTTGAAGAATCAAAAGGGGTCTATTTTCCAAGGAGGATTGTAGGAAGGTTCAAGGTCGAACCAATCTCAAGTTATTGGAGGGCTTCGTGATCAAATCCAAGAAGCTTGAGAAAGTGAGCTGAAGTAGCAAGGCAACTGCCCTGTGAAGAAGCTGAGTCGGACGAAAAGCCAGTTGTGTGACCAAGGCATCTCCAGACTGATTCCAAAAGAGCAAGTCAGCTGTGTGATCAAGACTTGTCTCTAGACTGATAACCACTTTGTGAACTGATCATTACTTAGTGGATTCCTCCAGGAGTTGGAGAAGAGAGGATTAGAAGAATTACCCCATCTTCGAACCTCTATAAAAATGAATTGTGTCATTTACATTTCAGCATATTTATATTTCTGCATACTCATTTCATATCTGCTGATAATTTGCTATCCAACTGACAAATAACTAAGTGCTAAAATCAAGTGTTAAAACAAAGTTAAATTGAATTCAAGGGTATTAAGTCTTCTGCTGAAAAACTCATCACAAACAAGTTAAGGTCTAGACTAAACAACTGAGTTATTCTATCAACAACTCTATCGAGTCTGTTCAGTGGCTAACTCTGCTGATTAACTAACTTAGTTGTCCCTTAAGGACTTAGCTGTGTATTAACTCTGTAATAATTTTAAAAGGACTAAAATAGAAAAAGTTAGTAAGGTTTATTCAACCCCCTCTTCTAAACCTTACTTTCACCCCTTGGGACCTACAAGTCTTTAGTTGTCCATCAACAATGAATTCAATGTATATATACCATTTTGTTAAACACTTCTTAAACTTTTTGTAGCTTTGAGAACACTTGTTAACCCCTTTTTTGGTAGTGTGTTTTGTATAAATTGGAATTCAATTTATTTTATGTCATGTTTTGTTTTTATTAGTATTTTATATTGTTGTGTATTTTTTGCATCAAATCAAATTGAATATATACCAATTCCAAGTGAACACCATCATCTGGAAAAAAAATAACATAAAGATAACAGTAAAAAACCATAGTTGAAGGAATGTCTTAAACAAAAACACAATGGTCAAAAGTCGTCGTTAATACCATTTGTAAGAATTACAAAGGTATCAGAACTATTACAAATAAATTGTCATGAAACATAAAAACTACAATTAAAACCATAGTAAAAAATTGTTGTCTTAAATATGAAAGACAATAGATATAAATTGTCACATACATCAATTCTAAAATTACAATTCTTAACAATTGTTGTAAGGATTGTTGCAATACATCAAAAAATTAATGGTTTTAAACCATTGTCGTTCACAATAAAGATATCAACTTTTGCCCATTGCATGAATGTTGTCATTAGTATGAAAGACAATAGTTCAAAATTGTTGTATATTAGCAATGTCTTTTACAACACCATCTACACCAATAGTTGGTTGTTTTGAAAGACAACGGATAAATAGTTGTCTTTCAACAAAATTCTTGAAAATGCCTAATAGTCAACTAAGTTTGTTTGAAAGATTTTACTACTAAGCTAAGTCGTGAATAACTTAACTAAACATGCATAATGATATTACGATCTATCAAAGCTAAAAGTTATTAATCCCAAAAATATCAAAGTAAAAGTCTAGAGGAGGATTGGATAGACTTTTAAAAAAATATGCTTGAATGATGTTATGGACTGGACAACAATTCCAGAATTTGAAAACTAAGTGAAAAACCAATTTAATGTGCATCGTAAGACTAAGTTGTTTTCTTTCGTGCTTTTACACTTAGTGAAGATTCTGGTTTTAAATCTCAATCAAAATTGCTGTGAAGTAACTTAAATGAATCTCATGTGATTAATATCCTTATGCAAATATGAATATATTGTGTACCAATATAGCTTGCATAAAGTAGTAAATAAAGTAAATGACACAGGACATTATAGAGGTGTCAGATGTGGCGTAATTTTCCATTATTCCTCTCTTCCAACAAAATATTCTCAACCCGAATGCTGCTACAATGGTTTCGTCTTCGAAATTTGCTCAACTCTAAGTGCTACAACCAAACAGAAAACTATTGCTAAAGGCTCCCACTAAAGTAATGATAATCTAATGCTTTTTTGTTGATATTTGAGTCAATGATTTCTCTCAATTGAATCTTTAACACCTTTTAACACATAGATAGTTGAATATTCTTGAAGACTGTTTGAGCTTTGATAGCTTAATATTTTAGTTTGATATTCCAGTAGCATTTCAGCTTAATGTTTCTTGTGTTCTTGTGTCTTGCGTATATTCTGCTGAGAATGATCCTTTTATACATAGAGAGACGATTTCAAATTTTCTCATTGAGAGATGGAGGCAAATTTGAATGTTGATCATACAATGCCGTGGCCACTAACTTTGGTGCTCATCCTTATTTCATAATATGGGGATAATTCTTTGATTTTATCTGCTACGAGTTATTCTTTGCAATGGTTACCTTTTGTCATTTTTTACGAGCCTCGTATCTTTACGATAGTACCTATCATATTCCCCAAATTCTTTATAGCTAGTTGTGTCATATTGTTTTTGTTGATATTTTACTCGAAAAGCGGTAAGAAAATAACTTTGTGTTGATTGTTGCTTGATTGACTCTTACCTGTAGAGAAACACACTAAGTCTTCAATTGCTTATATAAACAATATTTTTGCAAATCTTTACTCTGTTGTGATAATTCTACTCATTACTACAAGACACAAGTTTATTCAAGTTCCACTTGGTTGCCCAGTTCAAACACTTTGTTGTCCTAAAGCATATTTGCAGGTTCGTGAATACTTAGTTGGACAAACTTAAACCTTTACAACATATATTAGTGGTATCTAACCTACTACTATGTTTTATCATCGAAATCTACAAGATTTTCCTAACAAAAGCTTAATCAACTGACATAAAGCTCTCCAAATATCGTCCAGTTGATTTTTATTATCCAATTGAATGATGGTTATGTGAAATGGACAATAATATGTAGAAATCTAAATTAAAGATAGAAAACAAAGGACAGAATTTACAAAGGTTCGAAAGTGAGGTAATGATTCTTTTAATCTTTTCTCTCATCTTCAAGAGAAACCTATTAGATTTTTTTGACAAGTACGGAGTAGGTATATCTAATTTCACTGTTTTCCACACATGTAAACTTCTTGCTTCTTTTCAACTCTCCCATATAGGTCAACTGAATGTGATATTTCTTTGAGCGACTTCCAACACATGCCCGCCTTTCTTCTTCTGCGTCCAACATGGGTCAACTGACTCTAGTCCACACAAGAATTTACTGAAGATTTTTCAACCCTTGAGTCTTTAGAACCCATTTCTGTTCTAATTGAATGTGAATGTTTATTGCATAAAATGTGTAGCAGCTCTTGGTGTGAATGCTTGACATTTATATCAAAGTGCTTGTTAAGTGAAGTTGAATCTGAAAGAATTGTAGCATGGATATATAAAAAACGTTTCGTAGATATAGATGTGATCACATTTGCAATCACATGCAGTGGAATTTAGAAAACGAAAACAAGACACAAGATGAAAAAATTTATCTACAAGCCAACTAGCTTGTAGATGTGCCAATATGGTGAAACTTTCCACTAGTAAAAATGTTTAATTCCGTATACAAAGAATACTAAAAATAACTAGTATAAAATCAATGAAAAACTCCTATCTAAAGTAGATATGATCTTTGTAATAGAACTCATCCAACAATAGACATGTGTGGACTACGTTTATCACAATACAAAAAGCTATGGATGAAAAAGCTAACAAACACAACTGGAGGACTGAATGTTATCTTTGATATAGTCACATTCAAGATCACATCCAATACAATGAGATTCCTTGTACTTGAATGACTCTTAACTCTCTCAAGACTCTTGTACCTCTGGTGTATTTCTTGTGTATCGATTATGGATGTCCTCTTCTATTTATATAGGCTTCCAAGTCCATCAAAGAGTCCTAATACACAAGGAAAGAAGATATATACAAATATATGACAAGTATATCACTAATGTTAGGAAACAAGATAAATATCAAAGAGTCCATATATATATATACCATATCAATATGATTTCTTTCCTAATCTATATCCAACTCAATCTTACCATAAGTCTAGAAAGGCAAAACAATTAAAATACAATCTTTTTGTTTTGGAAATTGTCTCATGCAAAAAGAATCGCCCTAACAGTCTTCCCCTTTTTGCCTTTTTGGACAAAACACATATCAAGCATAAACAAAACCAACTCCCCCTAAATATCATGCTGAGTAAAAATACTGAAACAGATGTACTCACATTTCAGGGCACATTCGTAACTGCAGCAAAATAAACATAAGTAAAGTTTTATCAAGTAATCAACAACCGAAAACAAATAATCCTAACTATAGAATTGTTTTAGTACATCCCAGAATTAAATATCATAAAGTTCATCAGTGGAAACATTTGTGTCTTTTGCCATTCAAAATCAAATTGAAGGCGTTCATCGCCTTCAACCTGTCCAGTCATAGGTGCAGCAGCATTTTCTAAAATTTGAGATGCATTCCCAGGAGCCTCAGCGGCCATAACTCCCCCTTCAACATTGCTTGGTCCAGCAACAGCCAAATTCTCTCCCCCTTTTTGGCCAGAAAGAGAGCCAATGATATTTTGTAATTGCGTCCGGAGAGTAGTAAAATGAGCAGTTTGTTGCTCAGCAAAAGCCAGCTGAGCTGAATGTTGCCAACATCCGGTGTCACATTTGAGCTCACATCTGGGACTGACTGAGAAACATGGATTTCAACAGATGGAGTAGCATCAGTGATAGGAGTTTCCGGAGCAGGTGGGCATCCCTTGGATACACGAGGGGCAAATCAACAACCTTATTCTTCGAGTTGGGTAGCGGTCGAGACACATGGAAGACACCTGGAGGATTAGTGAACCTTTCATCATGTCTTGGTTCAAATCCTTGAGCTACCAGAATTTTGTAATTTGAGGCTAGGAAATGGGAGTGACCAAGATTTGGACCTAGTATCAGCAAAAAATGTAACCTCTTCAAAAGCCAATTTCCTAAAATTAAAGGGCATCCCCTTCCTAATCTAGTACAATACTCTGGCATGGGTCTTAGTGGCTCTGGAATTGTTCTTTGTAGTGGACCAGTTTGCATAGCAAATTTTATTCAAAAATCCATAGAAAGAAGTAAGACGGGCAAAAGTAAGTTTACGAGGATGGGCAGGCCACTTTTCTTCAAGACCACCAGTTAAAAACCTTGTCATCTCATTTAAATCAGAGGGAACATCAGCCTCTTTGAAATCAGGTAGATCGAAAAATTCATTTATGACTGTAGGATTGAAATTATAAATCCTATATCTTGACATAAACTTTTCCAAACTTTGGAGACCTCCTGACAGTAATCCTGGGGGATAAGTTGGCATATAACTCACACAAAACAATATCAATATAGGGCAGAGCAGTATCAATCATAGTTAACAAGTTCATTTCCTCAAAAAAATCTGTTTAAATTATAATGTGTAAAATGTTCATAATCTCTGCATCTCTCATCAATAAAGCACGAGAACTTAAAGCATGGAACCTGGTTGCAACAGAGGCTGATAAGGGTCTTTTTATGCATGTTTTATGTGTATATTTGAGTAGAATTCGAGTTATTTTATTGTTAGTTTTGTAAATTTTTTATTGTACATAGTTCATATTGCTCCGAGGTGCTTTTATTGATGTAGATTGACCATTCGGTGCTAATTTTGGTGAATTTCGGACCATTGATTCATGTCAAAACATGCCGGGGAGTTTAAGGATGCAAAAACGCTCGAAATTCCAAGCCAAACGCGTCATTTCGGGGCCTTTTTGGTCCAACATGGGCAGGGGGTGTTGGGCAACACGGCCGTGTTCCGCCGGGAGCCAAAAACTCAAAAATTTGCACAAAAAACAGCCCCCAACACGGCCTGGCCGTGTTGGGCGACATGGCCATGCCAGACAGCATGGTCAGGGTGTGTTCTGCGACATGGCCATGTCAGGGACTTCCTTTTGCAATTTTTCTATGAAAAACTCATCAACCAAGCTTTTTTTGACCACTTTTGTATACCTTTAACACCCAATTTTGCTCCACCATGTCTCCATATTCCCTCAATCATCAATTGAGTACAAGAATTCACCAACCAACAATGAAAGTGGAGGCAATTATTTAGCAAAAGATGGCACCACCAATGTATTATTATACCAAAATGGTGTCTATAAAAGCCAAGAGTTGAAGTTGGAAGAAGGATCATTCATAATTCATTCATGTATTTGATTAGATAATTCATCATATTCATAATTGGGATCAAGGGGTCTTGGAGGAGTAAGCTTGAGGCAACATTGGGGAAGAAGACTTGGAGCAACATCATCAAGTCAATTGAGATTTTGATAAAGATAAGTACACCATGTCTACAATGTTTACATCTTCTTGTGTAATTTATTCTTGTGTCAAAAGCATGTGTAGCTAAAACTCCTAGTGTTTGAATGTAATGAACTCTAGAATGGATTTGTGATTAAGGTGTGTATGTTTTTAATAAAAATCTTCATATTTTGTGTGATTCACTTATATTATGCTTTATTCTTTCAAATTGGTATATGCGCATTATTGATTTGAAGTTTATTTTTCGTCCGGAAAATCAAGAGATTCATGGTGAAATATAACCTATATAAGTGAAAAGAGTTGCATGCAATCCTAGATATAGGACGACATAAATCTTCTGGATTAGGGTCAAACCTAATATGGGAATTCACAAATCGTTATAATGCAATCTTAGGGGTTTTAACTAGAAAGAAATTTCAGTCAATCAACTTGAGATTAGGAGTTGTTCGCCTTGAGAAAGGGTTTAACTTAAATTGGGAATTTCTACGGTCCACAAGACATGAGATTTTATTAAAAGAGGTTGGACATTCAATTAGCCGATAAATCGATTAAACATCCTAGAGGTATTATTCATGATGTGTTAGTCAAGATTGACAAATTCGTGTTTCAAGTCGATTTCGTTATTCTTGACATGCATGATAATTTAGAAGTTCCCTTAATTCTAGGGCGTCCCTTTTTGGCTATTGCAAAATCTCTCATTGATGTGCGTGATGGAAAACTTATTTTGAGAGTAAGGAGTGAACAAGTTATCTTTAAAATTCCCTTGAAAAATCACATAGATGATACTTGTTTTCCTATAAACTTGATTGGGAAAAATGATCTTTTGCTTGATACACCATCTAATAAACCCTTGAAAGCATGTGATGTTCAGTATGTAGAAGTGCCTACGTAAAAGTTCACATTTAAAGATGTAAATGCTGAGAAAAATGGGACCGTCAAGGTAAATTGTTCGAGATTTGACTTAGGTGGCGATGTTAAGGATTTTCATAAGTTCAAGGCTCCGCCCGATTAAATCTTCACATCTAGGTGACGTAGTCACTATACTGACGTTAAGCTAGCGCTTACCCGGGAGGCAACCCGATGCTTGTGTGCAATTGTTTTCATTTATTTTTATTTTATTTTCTTTCAAAATAATCACAAGTCCTTAGAGTCATTTTCAAATCAAAAAAAAAAAAAAAAAACTCTTGAGCTTCTTCTTGCTTGTCCTATTTGGGAATATTTGAGATTTCACGGTATTCGAGTTGTGTGTTGCTTAACTTTGATTAGGTATGAAGATGCCGTTGAAGGGTCCCGTACCAAAACAACCCAATGGTCACTCAACACCAATTCCACTATTGTAGTAAGGTCGTATTTTTCTTTTTTCCACCTCTTTTATATCATTCTAATTTATTTGTTTTTTTGAGTGTTTTGTGGGTGTTTGTCCATTTCTTTCTTTCACATTGAGGACAATGTGAATCTTAAAGTTGGAGGTGGGTACAATAACATTTTCGGAATGCTTGTGTGTTTGTTTTCAAGAGATGTGATTTTTTTTTTTAACAAATTGAGTATTTGCTAGTCAATAACTTGGCCCAATTATACCTATATTAACTTGTTAATTTGTGTTTTCAATGTGAAGCAATTGATTGTCTAGGATAGATTAACGTGGATGCGGGCTAAATTTTGACGAGATTTCCAACACCATAAATACTTGATGTGTTAAGGCATATACGACGATACTTAGCACTATGAACGTCCGAGAACTCATGATTTAGTAGTGGTTAACTAGTTGTTAAACCAAGCTTGTGAATAAAAGAAAAATAGAAAGAGAAAAATGAAAAAAAAAACGAAAAAAAAATGGACCAATCGAGGTTATACTCCTCTATTTGTTGTTGCTTAGTAACTAGGAGCATTCATGAGCCCCATGTTTGTCTTTTACGTAAAACGGCGACACGAATATGAGTATGGGAAACCACCCTAGGAGTGTTTGAACAGAAATTCAAAATATAAACCTAGTGGAAGCATGTCTCGAAAGGTCCCAAAAAAAAAAGAACGAAAAAAAAAAGAATGAATACTCCTTGACTTCTCATTCCAATAAAGTTCAAGAAGCTTGGTTATATGACTAGTAGGCTAACTACAATGATCTATTGAATTCTTGTATTTTCATGGCGTTATTGAATTGAAGTTGTTCATAACTATCGATATTTGTGGAGTGATGATTTCAAGTCGAATAATGCCCGCCGATATTCTGACCTTTCTCGACAATCGATCGCTTTACAAAACTATGTTTTTACTTAATGGTTAATTCGGGTTGAGAAGGCCAAGAACTTGACTGCTTATGTTCAATATGTTGAAAAAAAAAATCATCTTTGTATGTTGTGATTTATTGAATCCCTCTTTTTGATATAATATTTTGCTTGAGGACAAGCAAAGTTCAAAGTTGGAGGTGGTTTGATAAGGGTCTTTTTATGCATGTTTTATGTGTATATTTGAGTAGAATTCGAGTTATTTTATTGTTAGTTTTGTAAATTTTTGATTGTACATAGTTCATATTGCTCCGAGGTGCTTTTATTGATGTAGATTGACCATTCGGTGCTAATTTTGGTGAATTTCGGACCATGGATTCATGTCAAAACATGCCGGGGAGTTTAAGGATGCAAAAACGCTCGAAATTCCAAGCCAAACGCGTCATTTCGGGGCCTTTTTGGTCCAACACGGGCAGGGGGTGTTGGGCAACACGGCCGTGTTCCGCCGGGAGCCAAAAACTCAAAAATTCGCACAAAACAGCCCCCAACACGGCCTGGCCGTGTTGGGCGACATGGCCATGCCAGACAGCATGGTCAGGGTGTGTTCTGCGACATGGCCATGTCAGGGACTTCCTTTTGCAATTTTTCTATGAAAAACTCATCAACAAAGCTTTTTTTGACCACTTTTGTACACCTTTAACACCCAATTTTGCTCCACCATGTCTCCATATTCCCTCAATCATCAATTGAGTACAAGAATTCACCAACCAACAATGAAAGTGGAGGCAATTATTTAGCAAAAGATGGCACCATCAATGTATTATTATACCAAAATGGTGTCTATAAAAGCCAAGAGTTGAAGTTGGAAGAAGGATCATTCATAATTCATTCATGTATTTGATTAGATAATTCATCATATTCATAATTGGGATCAAGGGGTCTTGGAGGAGTAAGCTTGAGGCAACATTGGGGAAGAAGACTTGGAGCAACATCATTAAGTCAATTGAGATTTTGATAAAGATAAGTACACCATGTCTACAATGTTTACATCTTCTTGTGTAATTTATTCTTGTGTCAAAAGCATGTGTAGCTAAAACTCCTAGTGTTTGAATGTAATGAACTCTAGAATGGATTTGTGATTAAGGTGTGTATGTTTTTAATAAAAATCTTCATGTTTTGTTTGATTCACTTATATTATGCTTTATTCTTTCAAATTGGTATATGCGCATTATTGATTTGAAGTTTATTTTTCGTCCGGGAAATCGAGAGATTCATGGTGAAATAGAACCTATATAAGTGAAAAGAGTTGCATGCAATCCCAGATATAGGACGACATAAATCTTCTGGATTAGGGTCAAACCTAATATGGGAATTCACAAATCGTTATAATGCAATCTTAGGGGTTTTAACTAGAAAGAAATTTCAGTCAATCAACTTGAGATTAGGAGTTTTTCGCCTTGAGAAAGGGTTTAACTTAAATTGGGAATTTCTACGGTCCACAAGACATGAGATTTTATTAAAAGAGGTTGGTTTTGCTTAAGGGCTTATGGTTGTATTTTTTAACTTGTCAAATCACAAAAACATTCTAGAGGGATTTACATTCAAACACACTTCTATCTCTTGATTTCTTATTCTACAAATTTTACTTCATTTTTACACTTTGATAATTTAGATTCTTTATTTTTTTTTCATCAAACAAAAATTCTGAAATTGCTAGATTAAATAACGAAAAGACGGCAATTATTAGTACTTACAATCCTCGTGGGAATGACACTCGGTACTCAATAATCTATACTATAAAATGATAGGTGCACTTGCCTACGGTTTTAAAGGTAGCTTTTGAGCCATCAGAGGCAGTGTAAAATGACTCAGAATGGGCTCTCCCAACATCAAACTCAGAGTCAGATGTGTCGTCAGATGGCATCACATCTTCCTCTCCATCTGCACCAGCGGCTTCCTGTCTTTCTTTTGCAATCAGTTCATCTCCAACTTCGTCAACCAGGGCCTCGTAATCAATCTCTATATCCAGTACCTTTGAGGCATCAAAATCCTCATCACTTGAATCATCAAATTCAGAACTCGACTCAGCTGCAGTAGGTGTGGGCTTAGATATGCTTACATTCTTGGCCACACATTTTCCTTTCTTGGCTTTCTGAACCATTGGAGCCAAAGGCACGTCATCATCTCTTTCATGGGGCTCTATCTGCATAGGATCTCTGGTCTTAACAACAAATTGATTGACATTTTCCTCAGAATCACTAAAATTTTCGTGACGAATATGCAAATCCTTTCCCCATGTATTAGAGGTGTCCCCAACCTCTTGTCGTTGTTTCTTAGGAGAAACCTGAGGAGTAGAATCAGAATCTTCGAAGTCTGCTGGGGAGTATCCTCTCAGGCATTTTGATCGACGAATATTAGGGTTTCCCAAAGGCCCATGAACAATGTAAATGACCTCAAAATCTGGAGGATTATCGACATCAATTTCGTTATCCTTTTCCCCCGGAAGAATAGCAGCGAAAGCTTCTTCATGGGAACAGAATGAGAGTAGTGGGTGTAGAGTGCTGCGGAAAAGAGGGTATCTCAGTGAGAGGGGGATCTATACCTGGGACTTGATTTAGGTCTGGGTGAGATGTAGGGTCAGATGCAGGGGCATCCTCAACAGTCATAGGCGCAGGGGTTTTAGGAAAAAGAGGTGTAATGCTCTGCACAGAACTCGTAGGAGTGGAAGAAGGAGTAGCAATGTTCTCAGGGGGTGCCAAACTCTCCTTAATCGGAGAAGAAGAAGGATCCTTGTCAGAGAGAGATGCGGTGTCAGATGATGATCCATCTCTGACAACATCTGGAACAGGGGTGTCGGCCATTGATTTTTCTGAGTGAGGGCTTTCGAAGTTATGTGAGGAAGATAAGGACTTGTTGGGGCTTCCAAAGAGGTTTTTGATGGAAGACACAAACCGAGCCATGGAGAATGAGACGAGATTCAACCTGGAAAAAAAATCAAGCCACAAAAGTACTTTGAATAGCGTGAGAGATAATAGATGGTACTTGAAAGCCTGCAATGTTAAATAGGGAATTGATAATAGTCAAAATCAAGCATGAAATCCGAGAAACAAAGTGAAGAGTTTTATTAGGAAATAATTTCTCATGGACAAAGTCGAAAAAAAGGAAAGAAATCGGAAGTTCAATTAATTCCAAACTCTAGTTCACAAGGTGTCCAAATTCAGTCAAATTGTGATAAGGAAAGTAAAATTAAAAAAAAAATTCCTTATCCTTCAAATCGAGTTCAACCCACAAAATAAATCCATCAAGATTTTCAAGATTTCGGGAAGAGAAAAATATAAATCTCAGATTATATATGGAAACCAAATCTCAGCAAATTAGCCAACATCATAAGGACATGCAAAACCTAATATGCCTAAAAAAAATCGCACAAAAGAAGGATAAGTGCTGCAATAATGGATATATAGGTTCAAGTGTCGTCACATTTGAGACACACTTGTACTAGTTGATTCAATGAATCGCAATCCGAAATCCCAATTTTTCAAAATTTTTGAGTTTTCTCCACTTTTTTCAAGTCTCGTGAGGGAGTTAACCAGAAGGGAGCTTTCACTCAAATGCCATTGGTAGCTCTTTTTCACATGATCATTCCTTTTTAGACAGCAATAAGCTTGAAGAAATTAGTCACATGGAACAGCTGCAAACAATGGATTGGTAGCTTTTTCCTTTTAAGGCCTCCAAGCGTGATCAAAACTTTATTTATAACTCACTCTTTTGGGAAAAATCAATTTTTTTGTAATTTGGAGATATCAACTCACACCAGTTTTCCAAGTGAAAATATATATATATGACTAGTTCGAACCATCAATCTACTTTTTGCAAATATGCATGATTAGCTTATTATGCAGGGATGACTACAAAAAAATATCAAATAGAAATAGAGGAGAGAGAAGAGACATGCAATATATGGATGTTACAACCGATGTGATGTGAGATGCTGTAACATCTCGTGTAACATTTTAGAGAACACACAAACCGAGAGGTTTCCTTAAATTGGAAAATCTCTCAAAATCCAAAGCCTTGGTGAAGATGTCTGCAAGCTGATTTTCAGTAGTAATATACTCAATGAGAATTATATTTTTCTTAACTAAATCTTGAATAAAACGATGTCTAATATCTGTGTGTTTAGTATGAGAATGTTGGACAAGATTTTTTGAAATATCAATCGCACTCATATTATCACAATAGACAATTAGTGGTTCACTTTGCAAACCATAGTCCTCAATCATTTGGTTCATCCATAAATGTTGTGTGCAACAACTTCCAACTGCTACATATTCTGATTCAGCAGTCGAAAGGGATACACAATTTTGCTTTTTGCCATACCATGAGACCAAATTATTTCCCAAATAAAAACATCCTCCAGTTGTACTTTTTCGATCAACAACATCTTCAGCCCAATCAGAATTACTAAAACCCACACGATTAGTGTTAGTGTCTTTTGTGTACCAAATTTCCAAATCAGTTGTGCCTCCTACATATCGAATAACACATTTTAAGGCCTTTAAGTGAGTAATTTTTTGATCAGATTGATATCGAGCACAGAGTCAAACACTAGACATGATATCAAGACAATTGGCAGTCAAGTACAACAAACTTCCTATCATGCTTCTATATAAAGTGTGGTCAACACTTTTGGCCACATCCTTCTTACTCAACTTTTGACTCGACCCCATGGGAATCTCCAAGTGAGAAGCATTTTCCAAATTGAACTTTTTCACAAGATTTTTGGCATACTTGCTTTGTAAGATAAAAATTCTTTCCTTTAATTTATGAGTATGCAAGCCTAGGAAATAACTAAACTCACCTACCATACTCATTTTGAAAGTGGAGGACATACAAGCAATGAATTGTTTCAACAATTTATTAGAGGAGGAACCAAAAACAATGTCATCGACATAGATTTGAGCAATCATGATGTCATGGTTTTTCTTTTAAATAAACAAGGTTTTATCAACTTCACTACGTTTAAAACCAATTTGAAGAAGATGCTCAGTCAACCTACCATACCAAGCTCTCGGGGCTTGTTTAAGACCGTAGAGAGCCTTTTTAAGCTTATACATGTGGTTAGGCTTAAAAGGGTCTTCAAAGACTTTAGGTTGTTCTACAAAAGTTTCTTCATCAAAAAGCCATTTAAAAAGGCACTTTTTACATCCATCTGGTGAAGAGTTAATCCCAAGTAACATGCAATTGCTAGCAACAGCGTATTGACTCAATACGGGCTACAGGAGCGAAGGTTTCATCGAAATCCACCCCCTCAACCTGTGTGTACCCTTGAGCAACTAATCTAGCTTTGTTACGAACAATTTTGCCAGATTCATCTGTTTTATTTTTGAAAATCCATTTTTTGTTACTATGGCATTAACATCATTTGGCCTAGGAACTAGGGATGTCAACGGGGCGGGACGGGGGCGGGGGAGCAATCCCCATCCCCATCCCCGCAATCACGGGAAATCCCCGTCCCCGTCCCTGCGAGACAAACGGGGAAAATTTCCCCCCATCCCATCCCCGCCCCCACGGGGATTTCCCGCTCCCCGTTTTAATTTTTTTTGCAAAAAATTATTTTTTTTATAAAAATAATCATTTTTAATATTAATAAATTATATAAAAAACTAATAAAACACTTATTAATAAAATAAATTAAATATTTTATCATTTTTTATATTTAATATGGATATATTTATAATATATTATATATTATAAATAATATATTATATATTTAATATGCGGTTCCCCGCGGGGAACGAGGCGGGGAGTATGATCCCCGTCCCCACCAACGGGGAGAAAAATTCTTCGTCCCCATCCCCACGGGGGAAATTTCGGAGAATCCCCGCCCCGCTCGGGGCAGATCCCCGCGGGGAACGGGGATTCCCCGCCCCACTGCCAACTCTACTAGGAACTAAAAACCACACATCATTTTTGACAAATCAGTCTAGTTCCTCTTGCATAGCATGTATCCGAAATTCGTCTTTTAGAGCTTCAGCAACATTCTAAGGTTCGAAGTTGGACACAAAAAAACATGTTCTCACATTGACATTGTCAGAAGACATGCAAACCAATCTTACCATATCACGATATTTCACTTTACCTTTCCCTCTAGTCTTAATACCATCAGTAGTATTACCAATGATTTGAGACGTATGGTGATTTTTCTGAATCCTTGTAGGTATGTCTCTGCCATGATCCATGATTAGATCATTTGTTTCTTCAACAGGTTCAGTGTCTGAATCAGAGTCTGTCTGAGCTGCAGCTGACATGGATGTGGGCTCAGATGCCGTCACATTTGGTTCTACATTTGAGACAATTGTGGATGGGGTTTCAGTCACATTCTCAGTCACATCTATAGATGTTAAACGGGCTGGCCTTAGCCCTATAGGGTCAGCCCTAACGGGCTTCGGGCTAAACGATCTTTGGGCTAAATGGACCACTATTAAATGGGCTAACGTATTGCGAACCTAACCATAACCCTAGCGGGCTTCGGGCTAAACGGACCACTATGTAAGTCCAAGCGACTACGATAATCTAGAGGGGGGTGAATAGATTATCTCCATCTTTTCGATTTTACCCTCTTTTTCGAACCGAATGCTCAAAGACAATAATAAAGGTACGAAATGTAAACAACACACGTCGATTTATAGAGGTTCAACCCACCTAGGGCCTAATCCTCTACCACCCCAGTATATCCGTGATAGATTTCAAAAAGAAAAAAGATTTTATTAATTACCAAAAATAATACAATACCAACTTACAACAATACCTTGAAGAGCACCACACTCTTCTTCAACACCACCTTTGAGATTACCACAATCTCTCTTGAAGATTACCACAATCTCCAACGGCACCTTGTGAAGATTACCACAATCTTCAACCTTGAAGAATACCAAATTCTTCAACACCTCAACAAGAAGATTACCACAATCTTCTTACACCTAACACCTAGATCACCCAAGTGTGTTCTTACCACAAGAACACTCACAAGGATATCTTGTGTTGAATGATTACCCAAATTCAAGATTACAACTCGATAATTGATAATACAATAGAGTGCAAGTGTAATCAAGAAAAGCCTAGACCTCAATAATGTGAAAGTGAATAGCTAGGCAAATTACAACAAGAAATAAGACAATGTAAGAACAAGTGTATTCTTGAGTGTATCTTGTTGTGTTGTAGTTTTCTCTCTTGTTGTTGTGCTTCAAATCTTCCTCTATTTATAGGAGATGATTGATCATTGATAGGCTCCTCTTGGAATCTGATATCTACAAAAAAATTGCAATTAAAATCAAGATTATAGCTGTTAGAAATCAATCCCACAATTTAGGGAAAAGTTGTCTGCTGCACAACGGTTAGAATTTTGCTGTCAAACATTAGGGCGACCGATCGCGCACAAATAGACATTTGAAAATAAGAACACGTTTTTACACAGGGCGACCGGTCAACGGGGGGTCCGACCGGTCACCCTAGGGTCCAACTAGTTGCCCTCTTCAAAAAATCGAAACAGAGAAGTTTGCAAAATTTAACCAACCTTCAGGTACCGATCGCCCTATAGGTCGACCGGTCGACGTCAACGGTTGCCCTATAGGGTGACCGGTCACCCTCACCAATTTCTACAAACATGAAGTTTTCTGTTTTGCACAACTTTCAGGTACAGGTTGCCCTATACGGCGACCGGTTGACCTCAAAACAAAAGTGTTGTCCAATTTTATATCGAAAATAAACTTCAAGAAATACTCCGAAAAATAGTGAAAACATTTTAGACCAATCGGGAGTATTAGGACAACATTTAGAAACATTGTTTTGGTGTAAAAATACATTAACAAAAAATCATTAAAAGTGTTGTCCAATTTTGTCGAAAATAAAACTTGAAGAAATACTCCAGGAAAATATTAAAACCATTTTAAATCATTTAGGAGTATTTGGACAACCTTTAAAACCATTGTTTTGATATTAAAACAAAATCATTAAAAGTGTTGTCCAATTTTGTCGAAAATAAAACTTGAAGAAATACTCCGGAAAATATTAAAACCATTTTAAATCATTTAGGAGTATTTGGACAACCTTTAAAACCATTGTTTTGGTATAAAAAAAAATCATCAAAATCATGATAAAACCATTTATCAAACAATCTCCCCCTTTTTGATGATTACAAACCAAAACAATTTTAACGAGGTCGATTTTGAAAACAAAACAATTTTACCGGTTAGAAAGAGCTATCCGTTGTGAGCGACAATATTCCACGCAATATAAACACAAGGATGGGAGTAGAGATATTCAAACATATATAGCAAAAGCTCCCCCTATCAATATGCACAACAAGAGTAATGTAAAAGCAATCAACCACAAGCTAAAAGCTTAGCTTTTACATATTGATCTTAGGTTCAAGAGCTTATAAGCTCCCCCTGTCAACAAAACCTCATTAGACAAGTATATAAGTCCATCATACAACAATTGGACTAAGTATAATGCACAACTTATGGCTTTATCAAGCCATAGCTTATAGCTTCTTTTGTTTAGCTTAACTTAGCTTTTATGAGCTAATGAGCTTATAACCTGTTTCTCCCCCTTTGGAATCATCAAAAAGAATGTTAGCACGATAAAAACATCATAAAATCATGTCAAAGTGCGCAACTAAACTAATGTATCGAGCTATTTGAACAATGAAGCTTATAGGCCAAATGGGAGGGAAAAGTCGATCATACGACTTGTAGAAGCTTTTGAAAACTCATTTGATTTGCAAAAACATGATCTCTATAAATATATGAGACTTTTGAAATCGAGAGAATCATGTAGGTGATGAATTTTTCATTGAAACATTTTATCGAACACTTGGCGGGCGTCAAGTTTTAAAGATGTATATAGCCCTTGTAAATGTAATCAAGCTAAGTTTTTCATCACCAAAATCAGTTCAAACACAATACAATACATCATAAATGACAAGCTCATCAAATTCATATGAAACTTCCATCAACAATATAACAAATAAGTCACAATCTCAAGGGTTCAACCCAATTGAGCAAAGAAAGTAGAATTCTTACCATTTAATCGGTAAAGACAAGCAATTATGATGATAATCGAGCTAGATAATCCCTAAAATATGAGTTTTATGAAACAAAACACATTTGAAGTGAAATGTGCATGAAATTTGCAAAGGGGACGAAATATAGAAGAAAACATGTGAAAATTTCTTTTAACGACACTTTAATAAGATTCGTTGGGATAGTTTTTGAAGTCGAGCATATAGACATAAGGCATATGGAATGTCGAGTCTATAGAAATAATACAAGAAAACATACCTCAAATTTGTTTGTCGGCCGATATGCCTTTCTCAACCTTTGTCAATCTTTAGCTATAGAAGTTGAGATAGTTCTTCTTTCTTCAATGCTTAACTCCTTCAAGAGTTCTTTTGAAATATAACCGTCTTCTTGGCATTGAGTAATTTGAATTCCAAGCAATAAATTGAGCTCCCCCATCATGCTCATCTCAAGCTCACCTAGTATCAACTTCTTCTTGAAAATACCTTCGAGCTACTAACCTCGCCTTAGTTCGACCAATGTTGCCTTGGTCATCGAGTTTGTTCCGGAATACCCTTGTTGTCTTCTTCATCACTCGATAATTAATGCCTTTCTTGACAAATAATGACGTAAATGGCCATTTGTGATGATATATGAATCCTACACAATTCTTAAACAAGATTTTGCACAAAACACAAATGATACAAGTGTAGGCTAAAAACAATAAGATATATCACAAGTATGCTTATGCCATAAAAATCCATAGGAGATTATAGAACACAATAGTTAAAGCAAATGCAAAAGAGTTTTAAAAACATCATGCAAGGTCTTCTTTTCAAAAATATTTAAAACCACAAATATATATATTGAAGACCTTAATTTTAAAATTATGAAAACTCATATTACAATAAAGACACAAATAAAAAACATGCAAAGAAAATAAAATTCATATTTAAATAGGGAAATACGGGTTACCAATTACGCCATTTCCATGGGTTGTGCCGTTCCCATTGTTGATGATATCTTCCCCTTTGAGAATCATCTTGTTGATGATGGCTTCTCCAATTGCTCCATTTCCAAGCATTGTGGCCTTCCCATTTTTGAAGGTGTCTTTCTCTTGGAAAATCGTCTTGTTGATGATGTCTTTGCCACTTCCAAGGATTTTGTTCATCCCATTTTTGATTATTTCCTCTTCTTGGAAAATGACTTTGTTGAAAATGTTTTTTCCTTTGATCAAATGAAATGGTCATTTGATGTTTTCTTGGCGGTATGAATTTTTTTCGATTATTATTTCACGGGTACCTAATATAACATTGTTTTGTGGTACCCTCAAGTGCTTGGGTCCTTTGGGATTAGTCTTGAGACTTTTAGGTCTCCAAAGATAATTTGAGCTATTTCTAGCCCGACAAGTATTTACCGTATGACCCTTTTTACCGCAATAAAAGCAAGTAATATTACTAACATGCATAGGAACTCGATTCTTTTTCATATGCTTGACAATATTAGGCTCATGTTCAAGTTCACTATTCGAACTATCACAACCATTAACATTCACAACATTAGGCAATTTATTGGTACTCAAGTTGGATTTCGATAAATCATTTTTCATGCAATTAATATCCTCAACAAGAGTACTATTTTGTTTTTCAAGGTTTCTAACATTGTCAAGTGTGGTGGTGTGAGCACATGATAGTGATTCATAGGAAGTAAATAAACTATCCTTTTCATTTTTCAAAACATTGAATTCCTTTTTCAAATTTTTGTACTTAACAAGTAAATTTTGGAATTCATTTTGAAGATCATCAAAATCATTTTGCAAATCACTATAATCATGTTGAACAACAATATCATAGGAAGTAGAGGGTTTAAGACATACCTCGTTTTCTTCTTCGATGCCCATAAGACAATGTTCAACTTTGGAAGTTGTAAGAGGCTTGTTCCTTAGATTTGACATTGTATCCCTTTGAGAAGTAGATGCTTTTGAGTTGCTCCTATCATTTGCATATATTTCATGAATGGCTTCTAATTTTTGCCATACTCTATGAGCCGATCGAATCCCTACAATATGTTCATATACCAAATTAGTAAATGAATAATACAAAATATTGAGAGCTTTACCGTTTAAGGAGATGATTTTCTTCTCTTCATCATTGAGCTCTTTGAAGCCTTTGGAGGTGTGTGGTGTGTCTATCACCGGAATAGATTCTCCATTTATGACGATGTTCTAAATATCGAACCCGCAACCTTGTAGATAACATTCCATTCTTTCTTTCCAAAATATAAAATTTTTGGAATCAAATAGTGGTGGCTTGGTGGTGGAGGTTAGGAAAGATGAGCTTCGTCAGTAGCCGACGATCGTTTCTCTTCACTCGCGATGTGAAACGAGCTTGCCAAAGAGTTTGGCTCTGATACCATTTGTACGTCCAAGCGGCTACGATAATCTAGAGGGGGGTGGATAGATTATCTCCATCTTTTCGATTTTACCCTCTTTTTCGAACCGAATGCTCAAAGACAATAATAAAGGTGCGGAATGTAAACAACACACGTCGATTTATAGAGGTTCAACCCACCTAGGGCCTAATCCTCTACGACCCCAAAGTATATCCAGGATAGATTTCAAAAAGAAAAAAGATTTTATTAATTACCAAAATTAATACAACACCAACTTACAACGACACCTTGAAGAGCACCACACTCTTCTTCAACACCACCTTTGAGATTACCACAATCTCTTTTGAAGATTACCACAATCTCCAACGGCACCTTGTGAAGATTACCACAATCTTCAACCTTGAAGAATACCAAATTCTTCAACACCTCAACAAGAAGATTACCACAATCTTCTTACACCTAACACCTAGATCACCCAAGTGTGTTCTTACCACAAGAACACTCACAATGATATCTTGTGTTGAATGATTACCCAAATTCAAGATTACAACTCGATAATTGATAATACAATAGAGTGCAAGTATAATCAAGAAAAGCCTAGACCTCAAGAATGTGAAAGTGAATAGCTAGGCAAATTACAACAAGAAATAAGACAATGTAAGAACAAGTGTATTCTTGAGTGTATCTTGTTGTGTTGTAGTTTTCTCTCTTGTTGTTGTGCTTCAAATTTTCCTCTATTTATAGGAGATGATTGATCATTGATAGGCTCCTCTTGGAATCTGATATCTACAAAAAAATTGCAATTAAAATCAAGATTATAGCTGTTAGAAATCAATCCCTAATTAGGGAAAAGTTCGTCACGCACAACGGTTAGAATTTTTCTTTGTCAAACATTAGGCGACGGCCGCACACAAATAGACGTTTGAAAATAAGAACACATTTTTACAGGCGGCGACCGGTCAATCGGGGGTCCGACCGGTCACCCTAGGGTCCAATAGGTTGCCCTCTTCAAAAAATCGAAACAAAGAAGTTTGCAAATTTTAACCAACCTTCAGTCAGGTCGGCCGGTCGGCGACGCCACCGGTCGCCCTATAGGGTGACCGGTCACCTTACCAATTTCTCGCAAACATGAAGTTTTTCTGTTTTGCACAACTTTCAGTACGGGTTGCCTATACGGCGTAGGTTGACCTCAAAACAAAAGTATTGTCCAATTTTATATTGAAAAACTTCAAGAAATACTCCAGAAAAATAGTGAAAACATTTTAGACCAATCGGGAGTATTAGGACAACATTTAGAAACATTGTTTTGGTGTAAAAATACATTAACAAAAAATCATTAAAAGTGTTGTCCAATTTTGTCGAAAATAAAACTTGAAGAAATACTCCGGAAAATATTAAAACCATTTTAAATCATTTAGGAGTATTTGGACAACCTTTAAAACCATTGTTTTGATATAAAAACAAAATCATCAAAATCATTAAAAGTGTTGTCCAATTTTGTCGAAAATAAAACTTGGAGAAATACTCCGGGAAATATTAAAACCATTTTAAATCATTTAGGAGTATTTGGACAACCTTTAAAACCATTGTTTTGGTATAAAAACAAAATCATCAAAATCATGATAAAACCATTTATCAAACACACTATTGGGCTATAAGTCAAAAAAATAAAATATTATGTATTTAAATATAAAATTTTAAACTCGAACATATATAACATATAAGTTTAACATGTTAAGTTAAAGTATTCATTATAAAAAAATCTTGCATAGTTTATAATTATATTGCATTAATAGAATTATAAAATTTAAATGTTCCATAATCTAAATTTTGAAAATAAAACTATAATAGTAAAAGATAACATTATTTAATATATACCCACATAAAATGAAAAAAAATAATATTTTAAAACAAAATATTCATATGACTATAAATCATAGTTTTAAGAATTATATATTTGAACCTATTAAATATGAGGAGATGTGAGCATGAAAAAATATATTTAATAATATGTAATAAAATAGATTTAGAATATTATCATTATATTTATTTAAAAAAAACACACAATTGGCGGGCTAATGGGCTAGCCCTATTAACCTATGGGTTAGCCCTAATGGGCCTCAGGCTAAACGGTCCGGGCCAAAAAAGGCCCGGATTTAAATGGGTTAAAATAATTCGGCCCTAACCCTCTTTTTTCCGGTTTAAACGGTCCAGGCCAACGGGCTGCGACCCATTTAACATCTCCATATGTGCTTACATCCATCATTGGGGCAGTTTCAACAAACTCGAGCAAATATCCAACATTGTCTTCTTCACTATTACCTGCAATATCTGAGAGATCATCGAATACTACATTTATAGATTCCATTATCATCTTATTACGAAGATTGTAAACTCGATAAGCATGACTGTTTGAAGTGTAGACTAGAAATAGGCACTTGTCACTTTTGAGTCAAACTTACCAAGATTATCACGATCATTAAGAACATAGCACACACACCCAAAAACATGGAAATATTTGAGGTTAGGTTTCTTTCCCAAAAGAATTTCATACGGGGTCATAGAACTTCCTGGCCTCAAATATACACGATTTGCTATGTGACAAGCATTATTTAGAGCTTCAGCCCAAAATCTTTTTGAAAGTTTTTTAGAACTAAGCTTGACATGGGCTATCTCTTGCAATGTATGATTTTTCCTCTCTGCCACTATATTTTGTTGTGGAGTTTTGGGTGCAAAAAATTCATGAGAAATCCCCTTTCTATCATAGAAAGACGAGAAAGAAGAGTTCTCAAACTCTTTACCATGGTCCAATCTAATTCTGGCAATAGTTAGATTATACAAGTTACAAACCTTTTTATGCCATATTCTAAAAAAATCAAAGGTTTTAGATTTCTCACATAGAAAGTATGTCCATGTGTAACGTGAAAATTCATCAACAATCACATATGAGTATTTCCTATCACCCACACTTTCAATTTCAATAGGACCCATAAGATCCATATGAACTAACTCCAGACATCTAGTAGTGTGAAAATGTGATGTCATTTGATGTGACACTATCTTTTGTTTACCCTTTTCACAACTCCCACATATATTGACACTTTTCATGGACAATTTAGGCAAACCTATAACAGCTTCAAATTTCACTAGTTCCATTAGCTTTTTAGGGTTAACATTACCTAACTTTTGATGCCATAGATCAGTGTTATTAGTGTGTGCACTGTGACAGAATTGTTCATTACAATACTGGTAACAGTTGTCAGAAGACCTCAAGCCAGTAAGGATACACGTATCTGATTCATCGGACACTTCACAAGAATTTTTGTTAAACTTTACATAGAGGTCGTCATCACATAGTTGACTTATGCTGATGAGATTAGCATTAAGACCAACTACATGGAGCATATTACGTAGCTTGGGTAATCCTTTAACGTTCAACATCCCTTTGCTAATTATCTTCCCTTTGGCTCCACCTCCATAGGTTAATTGCCACCGTTGTATTCTTCATAGTCAGTTGAATACTCCAAGGTACCTGTCATATGTCGTGAACATCTATTATCAAAGTACCATGATCCTACAACGTTAGATCTTAATGAAGTGTAGATAACATGACATTTAATATCAGATTTTTTAATCCAGACAAATTTTGAAAAGTGATTACGAGGATGTCGTAACATTTGCGATGACATCTGACGTCCAGACTTTAAATTCGACTTCGGTTTATAACAAAATGGTTTAATGTGTCTAGGAGCATGACAATAGTGACAAATAATGTGGTGTTTCCATGGTTTAGACTTTTGAGAAAAACGCTTTTTATTGTTAGAGGAATCTAAAGATTCTCCTTATTCTTTTGCCTTAACAAATACCAGAGTTTTATAACCAAGACTAGCTTTATCATCATTACCCAAAGAAAGTATATCATCCAGTTTTGCTTTCCCAGAATTAAACTTTTTCATGGTTTCAAGAGAATCTTCAAGTTTAGAATTTACCTTTTCAAAGTCAAGATCCCTCTTGGTAAGAGAAGCATCTAACCTGGTAATTACTTCTTTTTGTTCATTATTTTCCTTATTGAGTCGATCATTCTCCTTTTTGAGGACTTCATTTAGGTTGATCATCTTCAGCCAATCCTTATATAGCTTCGTGTACGTGTCTTCAAGGCTTTCACCATCTGAATCATCATCCTGTTCAACACCATTAGCAACAGAAGTAGAATTGAAACAAAGAAGTCAGAAATAGTTAAGGTATCTTGTTCTTCAGATGTGAACTCAGATGTGATCAAAGAACGTGTGATCACATCTCAGACAACACCGCAACACCTGAAGGATTTATTTGGAGAGATTTCGATCTTTCACTAATGTCGTAAGAACCTTGTGTTCTTCCTATTCATTCTTCTCATTGTCAAACTCATTATCACTCAAAGTCACACTCAAGCTCATTCCATATTTAATAAGAGTATTAGCACATTGGGCAGCATAATGACCATACCCAGTACATGCCCTACACCTAATGGAATCAAGAGATTTAGTGTCAAACTTGTTTGATTTTTCTCCAAAAAAACGATCTTGATTTTTATCAAAGGTGTTCTTTTGAGGGAACTTGCTTGGTTCGGGCTTAAAAGGTTTTGTGAAATTTTGAGATTTTTTCTGACTTTTAAGCTTAAGAATCCTATCAAACGTTTTCGAATACATGGCCATAGACTCATCTCCTAGCTCAGAATTTTCAATCCCATTGGTAAGTTCAGTAAAGTCATTAGTAACTTTGGACTCAAGTTGAAAAGGGAACTCAATTTGAAAAACAACCATTTGACCCATACTCTCGATTTGTTGAGCCATATTCATCTCATATGTTTGAAGAATGCCAACAAGTTTTTCAAGACTTAAAGAGGCTGTGTTATGGGCTTCTTCAATAGATGATATTTTGATATTGTACCTAACAGGGAGAGATCTCATCATTTTGCTTACAAGATTAGCATTGGAGATGGGCTCACCTAAGGTTTGAGCTTCATTGGTAATATCACGCAATTTGGTGTAAGTTCTCGCATCCTTAAATTTTAAAACTTATTGGTAAATAACCTAACTTTGGTTTGTCGCACACTAGCAGATCCCTCACAGTGACTCTGCAGGGTATCCCATGCATCTTTGGCAACAGTAATATTGGCTACGATTTTGAACATACTTTGATCCACAGTACCAAAGATAGCCATCGATGCGCTTTGAATTATAATTTGCCAATGTTATCTCTTGATAGTCAATAAATTTCTCCTTTATCCTTGTAGTCGTCTTCCATATCAATGAGTTTTGGAGGTAACCACCCAGAAAGGATTGCACGCCAGGCCCTTTCATCAATTGATTTGATGTAGGCCCGTACTTTGACTTTCCAAATAGAATAATTGGAGCCAAAAGAATGGAGGGACGAAGGGTGGGGTTATTTTGAGTATCCATGCTCACTCAGGATCAACACTTAGTGTTGTCAAGTGTAGGCTCTTGATGCCAATTGAAATAATTATAGCATGGATATATAACAAAAGTTTTGTAGAGTATAGATGTGATTACAGATGTGATCACATTTACAATCACATGCAACGGTATTTAGAAAACAGAAATAAGACACAAAATGTAAAAATTTATCTACAAGCCAACTAGTTTATAGATGTGCCAATATGGCGAAACTTTCCACTAGTAAAAATGTTTGATTCTGTATACAAAGAATACTAAAATCAACTAGTAGAAAATCAATGAAAAACTCCTATTTAGAGTAGATCTGATCTTTGTAATACAACTCATCCACCAATAGACATGTGTGGACTACGTTTATCACAATTTCAAAAAGCTATGGATGAAAAAGCTAACAAACACAACTGCAGGACTGAATGTTATCTCTGATGTAGTCACATTCGACATCACATCCAGTATAGTGAGGTTCATTGTGCTTGAATGACTCTTAACTCTCTGAAGACTCTTGTATCTCTGGTTTATTTCTTGTGTATCGATTATGGACGTCCTCTTCTCTTTATATAGGTGTCCAAGTCTAACATCAAAGAGTCCTAATACACAAGGAAAGAATATATATACAAATATATGACAAATATATCACTTATGTTAGGAAACAAGATAAATATCAAGAGTCCTAATATATCTATACCATAACAATATGATTTCTTTCCTAATCTATATCCAACTCAATCTTACCATAAGTCTAGAAAGGCTAAACAATTAAAATACAATCTTTTTATTTTGGAAATTGTCTTAAGCAAAAATAATCGCCCTAACAAAATCTTTTGAGTGTTTAGCTTAAATAACTGTGAAGATTGCTCAAATTATTTAAAAGTTGTTTTCTAGATGCTCAGAGTCTTATTTTATATAAAACTTTTAAAATCACGTGCAACTCTTTAGTCCATGAATTTCTCCTTTTGTGCTAACTGGGAACTGGCGAATCAGAAGGTCTATTTCCTTTTGTATTTGCCATTTTCACGAAACATATGCTATGGTGACTTTCTGGTCAAATTAGAATTCATTTTCAAAGTTTGAATTCTTCTCATTGAGACGTAATTATTTTTGTCTCATCCTGGCATATTTGTCTCTCAAACCTTTATCAGTCGAGATGTAAGCTTGACTCGACTAAACCTATTTTGTTGAGCTAGCTGATCTATTGTAGTTCAATTCAGTCGAGTTCCCAAACTCAGTTGAACCCTTTTGTTCAACCAGTTCAATTAAGTTCTCAAGCTCAACCGAAAATTGTAAGGCAAGCTAACAAAAAAAATTAATGGCGGGAATCAAAATTGAATGAAAAGCTAGAGTTAAAAATAACGGTGGGACTAATTCTTGCAACAAAACTATATTTTAAAATCATGATACTAAAATTGGGTCGGCCCTAATTTTTAAGCCAGGAGATTGACAAATTTAATAAAAATGGACTCTTTCTCGAAGGATCGAAAAAGAAATAAAAGAAGGGCCTGGATTACATCAAAATCCAAAATCTCAACAAGAAAATTATGGGTTATTGATTTTTTAGTATTTGACCTATAGGCACTTTGTTGGTTTGATATATGACATTTCCGAGTTACCAATTTAGTACCCATACTTCACATTTTTTTATAAATTGGTACCTATTCAATTTTAAATAACGAAAATGCTCCCAAGAATTTTTTTTTAAATTTTTGTTAAAAAGTTAGGTTTTAATTAGAAGTAATAATATTTAAAAAATAGAATAAATTATTATTATTTAAATTAAATTATTAAATTCTTAATTGTAAAAAATAAAATAGGTTAATTTAATTAATTTTTTAAAAATTTGATTAATAAACTAATTAAAAAATAATAAATTAATAAAAGGATTGATATAATTTTCTTATTTACTATCTTAATTTTAATTTTTAAATTATTTAATTGTCATTTTAATTTTTAAAATTAGTTAACTAAACTAATTTTTCTTTTTGATTAATTAAATTTTATTAATGTTTATTAATTTACTAATTTAAATTAATTAATTTTATTTTTTTCTAAAAACTCATTAATATTTTTAGAAACTTATTTTTAATTTTTATTAATTAAATTAATTAAAATTTTAATTAATTTTATAATTTACATAAGTATACTCAAAATTTATTTTGAGTATACTTATATTTCTTGGGGGCATTTTCATCCTTAAAAGTGAACATGTACCAATTTATAAAAAAATGTGAAATATGAGTACTAAATTGTTAACTCGAAAATGTCAGGTACCAAACTAGCAAAATGCCTAAATGTCAGGTACTAAAAAATCAATAACCCAAAATTTAATTTCTCCGCCACATTTTTAAAGTACGAAATCTACCCAACATAAATTACTATAGCATTTTGGCCTACCCCGAAACATCGAAATAAGTATTTACATAAGACAGTATTAAGTATCACGATATTATAAAAGTTAAATTGATATTATAAAAATGCCACCGGTTCGGAGATCATATGGCACCGCCCCAGTATATTATAAAAGTGTCATTGTTGCATGAAATTGCAAAAACATTGGGTCAAGTTGGATCCGGCTAACGAAAATATCCATTAGATAACCCAATTCTTTGTCTTTATTATTAATTGTGTATGTATTGTTCTCATACGAGTTATCAACGCTAGATTTGTTACTATTAATGTTACCCTGTCGAGGTTCTATTAAGTTGCAAGTATTGTAATGTTGTTTAGACTTCAGAGATAATTACTCAATATTCATAGGATCTTTTGTGAACTTACTGCATCGTAAATGGTACTTATATAAATTGACTATGCAATTGCTAATTGCTTTATATATGATGGTTTGATTTGTCTATTGATAATTTCTATAAGTTGGGCTTTTATAATTATAGGCAAATATTTCAAAATATAGTTCACACTTTATTCATTAAAAAGACAATGGATCAAATAAAGTAAGACAACGTTAAACAAAACACATGCAGCTTAAAACACTCGAAATAATCAAATCCTAATGTGATTGACATGATAAAAGACAACAAAAATAAAGGACCCAACAGCATAAGCATAATAAACTAAGGACTTTCTGAAAGCCATAAAGTTAAAGCCATGTTGAAAGTAGAAACACACATTCTTAATGATTGACGGTAGAAGAATATGGGATTTTAGCGCAAGAGTCATCAACTATAACAAAGAAAATTGCAGTTTACAGACAGAAATTACGACCTAAATGATTTTCTCACTAAATTTTACAGTTACCTACAATGATTTTACCTAAACTTTACATTTTTCTTAATACTTACCTACAGATTTTTCTGTAGGTAAACTGGTTTTTTCTTGTAGTGTATTAGTTTGTTTTCAACTTGAGCATTAGAGCTACCAACGCCTGGATCGTATCAAATAGGAGCATTAGATCCACCATAAACCAATTTACCTTTATTACGAGACATGGTTCCTTTGTTACCATATTGCACATGATCAGAACTAAATGGAGTAACAAAACTAGGACCAGTTGATGATATTGGCATTTGAAAATTGGTGGCAATTTGCACTTTAGCTTCAAATTCTTGTTGGAAATTATGTATAGCTCCCTTCAGGTGAAAAGTTCGTCGTAGTCAAGCTTGTTGATGTCAACCTTTGGCTTGTTTCAGTTCACGTGTGCGCTTTTTTCCAAGATCCAAATGTCTCTCAAGTTGATTGAGTTCCAAAGTTTGATCGCTTATGTTTGCTTTATGATGAGCCTCGAGAAATTAGGGTGGCCGAAGGAATGGGATTTGATTCCAGGGGAAATAACAACGACAACAGTTTCAGCATCACAAAGAATGCTCAGTTCGCTAGTTTTCTTAAATAAGCTAGAACGACGCTTAGAAAAAGTGTCCTCGATTGGTCTCATTTTCAATCTTCACCGTGTTCACATTTTGTCTACCTTTTCCCTTCATTGCTGAGTTGTTCTGACCTTTTTTGAATAAATGTAAAATATTATTAAAATAGAAAATGTTGTGCACTGCTTAACAAGCCAAACAACTACCTTTAAAATAGGGGTCTTGTTAAAACCTATAAAAGTAAAGCCCAATGAAAAAAACATTTGATAGGAAAAAGAGTACTCCCTAAAAGAAACAATAAAAATAACTTAAAATCGCAATCTAAATGATGGGCATTTATTTCTAGAAGAATGACACTGTCATGTGTTTTTTTTTTGGCACATGCTTGAGTATCATCCTAATTGTGCTGAGTTGTTCTGACCTGAAGAACTCATTATTGAATAAAAGATTGGAACAACAAGAAACAATAGAAAATAACTTGTGGTTTTATCCATGGATACAAAGGGCTATTTATAGGATCAAAATTCACTTCTTTCTCACACAAAACCAAATTTTCCATCATGGTTTTTTTCATAAATGGATGTTGTAAAATCCAGAACGTGGATTTACCGTAGTCTATCACGTTATAAAACTTAATAACAATATCCCATATAATTAAATTATAGTTGATTGTTTCTCATTGTTTCATAACTTCTTTTATTCGTTTTACCTATGCACGAATCTTATTAGAGAATACGGTTATTACGACCTAGGTCAACATTATTAAATAAGAATTGTGGTTCAAGATTTCTCTAGCTATACAGGAAAATTATCATAAAGAGTTAAGAGCTTCCTCGTAATATAGAAATTTCCAATGTGCTACAATGTATAACCTAATATATGATTGTCAATAATTACAAAAGCTAACACAATATTTAACGTAAGTTCATAAAATAATATGAAAGGGCAAATTTTTGAAAGATTATAATTTACTAACACTATGTCCTAGACCATATTTATAATACACGCATACTATAGTCGTTCTTTTGGCATGTCACATTCGTACACTACAAGAAATTGTGAACAACACAACCTAAAAGACAACAGTTTTTGGGTAAATTGTTGTCTTTGAAGTATTAAACAACAATTTTCACAAAGTTGTTGTTTATAGCAGCTTTTTATGTTAAAGATAACAATTCTTTCTGTTGTAAGACAACAACTTTTATAAGTGTTATCCATTAGCTCCATTTTTATTTAGAGACAACATATTTTTCGGTCTACAACAAAGTTTACAATAAATTTAACAATAGTCTTAAAAACCGATGTATATAATCACATTTTTTATCAATTAGAAACAATGGTTTGTAATATCATTGTGAAAAGTATTGTCAAATCTTCATTTCATGATATATATAGTTGACTGCTGGCACCTTGAATTAGTTTAGCAACTTTAGCGTATTGTTAAAGGTGCTGAGAAATGTGATTTGTTCAATAATATTTAATGTTTTGAAAAAAGAAAAAGAGCAAACCAAATCTGTCTTCCACCAATGTAGTCTCTACCGTCACTTGCAAATAGCACCCGACTGCTCGACCCCTTCACTATCTCAAATATACGACTCCTTGACTGAGTTGTTGGTGAGTTTTTTCCATTCACCAAAATCCACAATTTTCAAAACCATAATTTGGCCTTTGAACAAGAAAAGCATGTTGCTTGGCGATTTTTGTCCGATCTCGTGTGTGTTTTTTATTTTCTTCGTTTAGATTTTTCACCCTTATGTTTAATTTGTTCAACAAAAATGATTATTAAGTTAGGAGTTTGGGAAATGCAATGACAATATATGGAGTTTTATTTATTTATTTGCTTTAATTTGGGCAAGATGTTTGCATATTCATTTAATGCCTCTTTTGCTTTTACTAGTGAATTGATCATTTTACTTTTCCTTCGAATATGATATTGTTTACATTTAGCCAATGAGAAGTCACAATGGCACTGTGGTGCAACTTTATTGTTTTTTCTCTCAAATTTGGGGCCTGGTTGTCCACCTAAAGCCCACGTAATTTCGGAGTTGCGCATTCGATTCTGAGATCAATTTGCAAACCCGATTATTGTCTTTGTATTATTTTTGTGTATTCTTCCGAGCAACATTCTTACTTCGTTTAAGTTAATTTTATCAATTTATGAGTGAGTATGGTTCTCTCAGTAGAATTGTGGGGGCATTCTTATATGTTTTTGGCTCGTATGTTGGTTTTTTTGGATTTGTAAGTTATGAAATTTAGGAAGTAATTATTACCTTAACGCATCTCTTACTCTCTCATATTCTGTTATTGTATGTTCTCTTGCTATATCAATCCCTTTTTCCCTTATTTTTTTACGTTTCGCTGGCGAGAGAGCACATATCCAGATCTTGAAGTAGAACTCTTCAGCTAAAAAAGAAATATCAATAACATTAACTTTTAACAAGATGAAAAATATTGGTATCGCTTACCCTTTGTAAGGGTGTCGACCTGGGTTCGAACCTTGTATCTTTCAGTTTCTTAGAAATTTATCTCCTCTTCTCCAACCACTACTCCCAACTTATTAAAAAAACAAGATGAAATTAAAAGATCTTGATCGTATTTTCTTTTAGTCATAAATTAATTAATAGTAGTTTAAAATTAAGATGTAAAAGTTTAACTATCTTTTAATATGATACTTTAAGGATGTTCTTGACATGTCTAGTTTAATTGTTTAAAATTTATGCTTAGTATTATCATTAATAGAAAAAAAAAGGTAATTATTGTAAGCCGTTTGAAGAAATGCTTACAATGATACAAATGCACAACTTACAACTATGTTATATCTACTAAAGAAAGAGCCTGTTAGAATACACCCCAAAAAACATAGTAGAAAAATTGGTTGCCATTAAATCAATAACTGTTTGAAGTTTACCTTGAATATATAGGTAGGTGTTTAATGCTCCTTTAACTTATTTCACCAGCTCAACTGGTTTATGAAGATAAAGAATGGTCCTTTGAATTTTGTGAATGAATAAGGTATTGGAGTCTTTAGTTGTCCATCAACAATGAATTCAATGTATATATACCAATTTGTTAAACACTTCTTAAACTTTTTGTAGCTTTGAGAACACTTGTTAACCCCTTTTTTATGGTAGTGTGTTTTGTATACATTGGAATTCAATTTATTAAATGTCATGTTTTGTTTTTATTCGTTATGTTGTTTTCTAGTATTTTATATTGTTTAGTATTTTTGCATCAAATCAAATTCAATATATACCAATTCCAAGTGAACACCATCATCTGGAAAAAAATTAACATAAAGATAACAACAAAAATCCATAGTTGAAGGAATGTCTTAAACAAAAAACCAACGGTCAAAAGTCATCGCTAATACCATTTGTAAGAATTACAACGGTTTCAGAACCATTACAAATAAATTGTCATGAAACATAAAGACAACAGTTAAAACCATAGTAAAAAATTGTTGTCTTAATTCTTAAATATGAAAGACAATAAATATAAATTGTCGCATACATCATCTTCTAAAATTACAATTCTTAACAATTGTTATAAGGATTGTTGTCAAAATTGTTGTATATTAGCAAGGTCTTTTACAACACCATCTACAACAATAGTTGGTGTTCTAAAAGACAACGGATAAACAATTGTCTTTTAGCGAAACTCTTGAAAATGTCTAATAGTCAACTAAGTTTGTTTGCAAGATTTTACTACTAAGCTAAGTCGTGAATAACTTAACTAAACATGCAAAATGATATTACGATCTATCAAAGTTAAAAGTTATTAATCCCAAAAATATCAAAGTAAAAGTCTAGAGGAGGGTTGGATAGACTTTTAAAAAAATATGCTTGAATGTTGTTATGGATTGAACAACAAATCCAGAGTTTGAAAACTAAGTGAAAACCCAATTTAATGTGCAACGTAAGACTAAGTTGTTTTTGTTGTTACTTTTACACTTAGTGAAGTTCTGGTTTTAAATCCCAATCCAAATTGTTGTGAAGTAACTTAAATGAATCTGATGTGATTAATATCCTTATGCAAATATGAATATATTGTGTACTAATGTAACTTGCATAAAGTAGTAAATAAAGTAAATGACACAAGACATTATAGAGGTGTCAGACGTGGCATAATTCTCCATTATTCCTCTCTTCCCTTATCACCAATGTTGCTTTTCCAACGAAATATTCTCAATCCGAATGCTGCTACAATGGTTTCTTATTCGAAATTTGCTCAACTCTAAGTACTGCAACCAAACAGAAACTCTTGTTAAAGTCTCCCACTAAAGTAATGATAATCTAATGCTTTTTTATTGATATTTGAGTCAATGATTTCTCTCAATTGAATCTTTAACACCTTTTAAAAGATGGATAGTTGAATATTCTTGAAGACTGTTTGAGCTTTGATAGCTTAATATTTTAGTTTGATATACCAGTAGTATTTCAGCTTAATTTTTCTTGTGTTCTTGTGTCTTACGTATATTCTGCAGAGAATGATCCTTTTATACATAGAGATAAGATTTCAAATTTTCCCATTGAGAGATGGATACGAATTTGAATGTTGATCATACAATGTCATGACCACTAACTTTGGTGCTCATCCTTATTTCAAAATATGGGGATAATTCTTTGATTTTATCTGCTAGGAGTTATTCTTTGCAATGGTCACCTTTTGTCATTTTTAGGAGCCTCGTATCTTTACGTTAGTGCCAATAATTATCCCCAAAGTTTTTATAGCTAGTTGTGTCATATTGTCTCTGTTGATCTTTTACTCGAAAAGCGTTAAGAAAATAGATTTGTGCTGATTGTTGCTTGATTGACTCTTAGCTGTAGAGAAACACACTAAGTCTCCGATTGCTTATATAAATCTTATTGTTTACTCTGTTGTGATTCTACTCATTACTGCAAGACATCAGTTTATTCAAGTTCCACTTGGTTGCCCAGTTCAAACACTTTGTTGTCCAAAAGCATCTTTGCAGCTTCGTGAATACTTGGTTGGACAAACTTAAACCTTTACAACATAAATTAGGGGTATCTAACCTACTACTATGTTTTATCATCGAAATCTACAAGATTTTCCTAACAAAAGCTTAATCAACTAACATAAAGCTCTCCATATATTTTCTAGTTGATTTTTATTATCCAATTGAATGATGGTTATGTGAAATGAACAATAATATGTAGAAATCTAAATTAAAGATAGAAAACAAAGGACACAGTTTACAAAGGTTCGAAAGTGGGATAATGATTCTTTTAATATTTTCTCTCATCTTCAAGAGAAATCTATTAGATTTTTTTGACAAGATGGAAGCGGATCTATCTAATTTCTTTGTTTTCCACACACATAAATCGCTTGCTTCTTTTCAACTCTCCCACGGGTCAATTGAATGTGATATTTCTTTGAACGACTTCCTACATAGGCCCGCCTTTCTTCTTCCGCGTCCAGCATGGGTCAATTGACTCCAATCCACACAAGAATTTACTGAAGTTTTTTCAATCCTTGAGTCTTTAGAACCCGTTTATGTTCTAATTGAAAGTGAATGTTTATTGCATAAAATGTATAGCAGCTCTTGGTGTGAATGCTTGACATTTATATTAAAGTTCTACTTAAGTGAAGTTGAATCCTTTGAGTGTTTAGCTTAAATAACTGCGAAGATTGCTCAAATTATTTAAAAATTATTTTCTTGATGCACAGAGTCTTATTGTATACAAACTTTTTAAATCTCTTGAAACTCTTTAGTCCATGAATTTCCCTTTTTGTGCTAACTGAGAACTGGTGAATCAGAATGTCTTCTTTCTTTTCCATTTGCCATTTTCACTAAACAGATGCCCTGGCGACTTTTTGGTCAAATTAGAAGTCATTTTCAAAGTTTGAATTCTTCTCGTTGAGACGTAATTATTTTTGTCTCATCTTGTCTTATTTGTCTCTCAAACCTTTATCAGTTGAGCTTGACTCGACTAAACCTATTTGGTTGAGCTAGTTGATCTATTATGTTTAATTCGGTCGAGTTCTCAAACTCAATTGAACAATTTTGTTCCATCAGTTCAATTAGGTTCTCAAGCTCAACCGAAAATTGTGAAGCAAACTAAAGAAAAAAATTAATGGCGGGAATCAAAATTAAATGAAGAACTAGAATTAAAAGTAACGGTGAGACTAATTCTGCAACAAAACTATTCTAATAGAACTATATTTTAAAATCGCAATACTAAAATTGGGTCGGCCCTAATTTTATGAAGCCATGAGATTGACAAATTTAGTAAAAAATGACTCTTTCTCGAAGGATCGAAAAAAAAAAAAAAAAAAAAAAAAAAAGTAGGGCCTGAATTGCATCAAAATCTAAACCTCAACAAGAAAATTAATTTCTCCTCCACATTCTTAAAGTACGAAATCTACCCAACATAAATTACTATTGCATTTTGGCCTACCCCGAAACATCGAAAAAGGTATTTACATAAAACAGAATTAAGTTTGAAGATATTATAAAACACAAAAGTGACACCAGATTTTTCCACCTCCGATTCGCAGTGTGTGTCGCCTTTCCTTTTCTTAAAGCCCCTCCCACCATCATTTCTGCGTCTGCTTTTAAAAACTTCAACTCTCTCTCTCTCTCTCTCTCTCTCACACACACACATCTCTCTCTTGTTCATGGCTGAAACAGCAGATGAAGCTGTTGAACCTATCAAACAGAAGGTATTATATATATTGACTATCTATTTATTTCTTCCTGTAATTGAATTTCCATTAAACATATTTATTTATTGAACTTGTTAAATTCCCTTGATTTTCAGACTTGTGTCCTCAAAGCTTCTATACACTGTGAGGGCTGCAAAAGGAAAGTCAAGAAAATTCTCTCTCAAGTTCAAGGTATGATAAAGTTTACAATTAAGCCCTTCAATTTGTGATTATTTCATTTATTTCCCTTTATACGCATAGGAAAATGATCTTTCGCAGGCGTAGAATTTGTAGACGTTGATACGAAGCAACAAAAAGTAACAGTTTATGGCAGCGCGGATGCTGATACTTTAATGAAGAAATTGGCAAAATCCGGCAAGCACGCCGAGTTATGGCCACAACAAAAGCCTGAGAAAATGGAGAGATTTTCCGGCGACGGAAAAAACAAAGAGAAAGAGACCCAAACACACACAAAAATCGATCCTCAAGAACCAAATCCCACAACTTCAGATAAACAGCCCGAGCCGTCAACAAAAGTTCAACAAGCTGCTAAAAGAGAAGCCGACAGCGGCGCGGAAGAAAGTGGCGGCGGCGCGGCGGCAGCGAAAGGGGTTAACGATGCTTTGGTGAAAAAAAGAGTTGAAGAAACAAAACCAGAGGAGGAGAAAAAAGCGACGAGGGTTCCTCATCCTCCGGACAGCCACCGCAGGCGGCGGAGAAAAAGGAGACTGCCGAGAAAAGTAATGGCGGCGGCGGTGGTGGTGGTGGGGAGGGTGGCACGTCAGGTAAAAAGAAGAAAAAGAAAGGGCAAAGTGGGAATCTTACTCCCAGTGCGCCATCGAGTGCAGGCGCACAACCAGCACACAGAGTATTAGAGAATCAGGAACCCGGCCCACAACACCAAACCAATCATAGTCCTCCACGTAATCACCACTACCCACCTCCACATCACTACTATACCCCACCACCACCTCCACAACCCGCCTACGGCGTAAGCTACAATACGGCGTATCCTTCGAGTAGCTATACGGCGTCGTATTACGCTGCGCCACCACCGTATTCCCACGCTTATATGCATCCGGGACCCCAGGCCCAGCCGCCACCGTCGGATCCTGAGTTTTACCCACGGCAGCCGTTGGATTCTTTTGAAATGTTCAGTGATGAAAATCCAAATGGGTGCTTTGTTATGTGATGGTTTAAAATTACTATTTGCTTATACAGCTTGTATGAGTGCATTTTGGGCCAAACTTTTTTGTTTGTAACTTTAGCTTCTTAAAATTTAATTTTAGTAAACTTTTTAGGGTTTATTTAGTGAAAAACCAAAATGTCTAATTTTTTTTTCATTAGCTTTATGAATGATTTGTATATTGTTTATTTCATATCATTTGATGTATATCCTACTAATTAGCAAATCTTAATCAAGTTGAGTGATGAATTAAATAGTTATTAGATATTCACAAAAAATCCAGTCAGACCGTCTAACGGGTTTTTTTTCGTTAAGCAGATCCAACCCGACCCGGGTTTTTTTCGTAATTTATGCACCAGTGGCCAGTGTTCTGAAACCTAGTAACACGATTTCGACCAATGAAAGTAGCACCGACGACTCCAGAGTTCAGTTTAACTGTTTAAGTGAAACTAAATATATATAATTTTTATAATAAAAAATAAAATAAAATTTTAGGATCTGAAAATCTTCGCATTGATAATTTGATATTATATGAATTAATGCAATATTTGTTAAAGCATTGTATTTTAGATGATTTATAAATTTTATTGGATTATTGTTGTTGAATTACTTTAAAGTTTAAATATTAGATTTGTTCAAAAACAGTTTAAATATTATTTATAAACTTTATGGTTACGTATTATAGGAATTAAACATAAAATTGCATATATATTTAAGGTCCCGCCTAATCCCCTCCTAGGTGCTAGGTTCCTGTGTAACACCCGAAATTTGAAAATAATAATAATAGTAATAAATCTTATAATTTCATAAGTTAGGGATTCTGACTTGACCAATTAGGAATTTTAATTACTACGTAATTAACACTTTCAAAATCAAAACTTCTAGCAAAAATCCTATATTACTATTGTTTCACTATTACTACTAGAAATATGTAAGACATATATAATATTCATTTATATTATATTGCATTATATTTTTGATATGCAAATAGTGTAATTTATATATTAAATAATATCTGATTTATATATGTATATATAATAATGTATTACATTAATTAAACTAAACTAAAAACTTACGATTAATACTTACACTAATTAATGCAGACAGTAACTACTACTTACATTAATTAAACTTACACTAATTAATACATAACCTACTAATACTTAACATTAATATCTATATCTAATTAATACTTAATATTAATAACTGCTCCACGCATCAATATTACATGAATACTTACCTCACAATATAAATATGTTCTCCTCCTCTACTTTAAAATTTGAAGACTGAGGTACGTAATATTTTTTTCTTTACAAATGATATGTTTTAAATGAGAAATTTAATGTGCGTATTATATTGTAGTGTGCGTATGTTTGTTTATATATACATGTATATTAATATGCACGTATATATATATATATATTAATGTGTGTATTATATTGTATGTGTATTTATTTATATGTATATATATTATTAATATGCATGTGTGTATGTATATATATGATATAATTTTGTGTGCCATGTGTGTGAGTGTGTATTTATATATACATATATATATGTGGGTGTGTGAGTACTAATAAGTGGCATGTGTATTTAATATTAAATCAGTATATATTTATATAATCTATAATATTCATATTATTATGTTCATAAAATCCATATTATTAAGTCTATAATATTATTATTCTTAATATTTTAAAATTCTAAATTCTAAGACAAATTATCATAATAAAATTTGTAGGCGACGAGGACTTTCGAGCATAGAAAACTTATATTCTTCATCATTTTCTACGTCAAACGCTACTTTCGAGGTGGGGGTTTTTCCTAACTTTACGTTTATTTGTCCTTGTTAAATGCCCTTATATGTGTTACTTGATAATTATGCAACTACGTGCTACGTGTCTATAGTCGTGTGGGACCATACAGAGGTCCGGGGCATAAAAGTTCCTTCCGGTGAAATCCCGGCAGTGCGAGTCATGTTTCAAATGCAACAGCTACAGTTAAATTTCCAATTTACAAGCATGTTATTACGTGATATATATTTGTGTATTTAGCTTGGACAAATTTCCTCCACGGAGCTGTTGATGCTCACCCCCCAATATAAATTTCTATTTCAGGTTGCTGATGGAGTTGGCTGGACATGTAGCGGCGGTGATCCAAATAAATATTTAGAATAATTAATTGTATTTTTCTCTGTTTGACTATTTTTAAATAAATATTTTTGGAACTTGAATTATTTGAGGAATAAATTTTTGGGATTTTCATTTAATTTTTTAATATTATTATTTAGCAGACTAAAATATTCTTTTAGAATTATTAGAAAGCACATTTTATATCAAATCATACTTCAATTTTATAAATCGTATTTTACTTTGGAAATTATGAAAATGGGATGTTACATCCTGTTCGCCGCCCGACTAGCGCCTAGCGCTTTTTATAACACTGCCAGTGGCATGTTTGTAATATTTTGGTACAGTGCATCCGAAAAGTATTAGTAGTTTCTCGAAAATGTATTAGTAGTTCCTGTATAATATTTTAGTAGTTCTCCCGAAAAGTATTAGCAGTCCCTCAAAAAACTACTAATAGTAACGATGAAATGTATTAGTAATCAGCTTGAACAGTTTTTTCAGTAATTCTCTTGAAAAATATTTATTTTTTCCATCAAGAGTATTAGTATTCCTGCTAAAACGTATTAGTAGTCTTATTTAAAAGTATTATGTTGTTCTGATTAAATGTATTTTAGTATTTCTCTTGAAAAGTAATAAGTTTCCTCATAAAAAGTATCAGTAGTTCCTCATAAAAGTATTAGTTTTTCCCCCAGAAAGTATCAATAGTCATCCTAAAAAATATTTGGTAGCACCCCTAAAAATATTAGGGTATGTATGGAATTGTTTTCAAATGGCATTTTCCAATTTCCAACTATTCCAGAAAATGAATTTATGTTTGTTTAAGAAATTCTTAATAAAAATAAAGTCATTTTCAGTTTTCATTTTTTATGGAAAGATTATTTTGAAAGTACAACCAAACAAGTTTTCACAACAAACACGCAAATCTATGTGAAAATACATTATAATCACGCAAATCGATGTAAAAATACACTACAATCGCGCAAATCTATGACAAAAATACTATAATCAAACATATTTTTATTTCTAAAAAAGTAAATTGGACAACAAGCCAAACATATTCTTAATTCTCACACGAAAACCAATAAAGTTTGAAAATTCATTTTCCAATATTAGAAAAGGAAATTGGACTTGGAAACACATCCATACATCCCCTTAGTTTTCCCTCCGAAAAGTATTAGTACTCCTAAAATATATTAGCAGCGACCAACGAATATAATATTGGTACTTGTGTGGGCTATTGATGAGCTGACGGATCAGATATCTGGATCCATCTAACGAATTAGATCTGTCAGACGATAGAAGAATAACCCTTAGATATTTGGTATTGTCAATATAAAGACATACAACTAGTACATCAAAATTCAAAACATACTGCTGCTATGGTTAGTCCTTAAAGTTAATTAATTATAACAGAATTAAAAAAAAATAGTTTGACTCTTGTATAACGATATTGCTATTATTTTACTATTATTTTTTCCATACATTTTAAAATAAAATTTGATTTTTTAAATTGTATTTCCTTTTGAGTTTTTAACTAACTTTTAGCAACTATTTGCAAGAGTAATAATAATGTAAAAGGACGAAAATATATACATTATCAACTTCTATCTAAAACTCAATATTTTTCTTAACTAAGTTACTTAATAACTTTGGGAATAACGTAGTACAAACTTTGGCATGATATGTGAAAAAGAAAAAGAAAAAAAAAAGAAAAAAAAAACTTTGGCATGATATGTATATGCATCACTATATTCAATCTTGAAATTTTGCAAAAACAAATAAGAGAAGAAAAAGAAATGAAATTAGATATTTTGTTTGATATATAAAATAATTTGGTGACTTTCTAATAATAAAATTAATAATAGTAAAATTTAACATAACAAATATTTTAGCCCACTTGACAAATGACAATTGCCATGCAGCGTGCATAAAGCGGATTTTTTACACTCTAAACAAAACTGTGGAATAACCAAACTTGTTTAAAAAATAGTTATATAGAATATTTGGAAGTAGGTATGTAGGTATTTATTATCAAATAAGGTCACATGTTTCTTTAATACATTAAAATAAAAATAAAAAAAACTCTAATTAACATGAAAAGTAATAAACAAAAATAAGAAAGAAATGAACACTTTGAAATGTGCCGTATTAATAATCTAACACGTACGACAAATATAGTTCCTTACTTTAATTCTTCATAATTGCAATTGGAATATTTTTTTAATTAATTAAAAGCTTTGTTGGAAATGTTTGGTTTGTGTGCTGGCGATAAGAGAAGCCCTAATTGCATTACACTTACTAGATGTGATGTGTAAAGTAAGTTTGATTGTGAAATAAGCCAAATAAATTAGTGGTGCAAGTGAGGAACCTTTGACACCTTGTGCTTGGTGCCTCTTTTCATAAAAGCCATTGCTTTTTCATCAAAAGTTGCAAACTTAGGGGTTTAGGTTGTTTTGACTATGTTTATTTCTTTTCATTTTGTTGCCCTTCGATTGTAGCATTACCCTCATATCATTTACTTCGTGTGTAAACAAATCCCCCAAATAACCGATCAAAAAAAATAAAAAACAAATCCCCCAAATACTCATCTTAACAAAAATTATTTTAGGGTTGTTGAATGGAATAAAAAAGATATAGAAAATATTTATTTACTCAAATCCTATTCAACTCTAAAATTGAAATCCATACATACTTCAATTTAAAATATGAGAGAATCAGAATTGCTTGTAACTCAGTTGGTTGAGCATTTGTAATCCAGACCATTGACTTGAGATCAAATCTCACTAGTCTCATACCTCCCAGGACCTTATACTCAAAAAATAATGAGAGAGTCTCCTATGAGATTATCTCATGGGTCAAAATCCATGGGATGTAGCCCCAACACTCAAACCCATACCCAATTACGTACTAAATTATTCTTCTTCCCGTTTGTTTCTTTTTCTTTCTTTTTGCTTCTTCCTTCTTACCCGTATTTTTTCTTTTCTGTTTATGTTCTTTCCCCCCTTTTCTTCCCCATATTATATGAAGTGGAAATCCGAGAATATGAATGTTTCTAATAGTGTGAATGCAAAGCTCTTGTATGTCATGAAAATCCGAGAATATAATTGATCCCCAAATGTTGAGTGCCTAAGCCCGAGTCCAGTTGCTTCCATTTTACAACATATTTTTTAAAGCTCTATTTTCAGCACAAAACGTTTCTAGAGTATGTGGGAGGCCATTCAACCCTCATTCTAGACCTTCACTTTGGATCAACAAGTGATATCATTGTGGTGGTTCGTCAACCATTCGTTTTGGTTAACGAGCTAGATCCTCAATTATTGGACTTTTGCTTTAGTTAATCAAATTTACTTGAAAATGATAAGTCATATAATTTTGTTAGTTTGTATTTGATACTCATCTATGCATTCATGCGGAAATGACAACCATCCACTATCACTATAGTATTGCGATTCTTCAACACCTATGTTTTGGGGTCACCATACATCATACAGATTCCTAGTAACTTTCTTTATTGCTCAATACAATGTTCTCAAGCACTTTGTGAAGGATTTCAACAAGTTATTTCTCAAACGCAACATATTTTTGTATCATATTTTTTCATGTTCAATTAAGTTCCTGATAAAGTGATACCGTATATCAACGTGCTTAGTTTAAGAACTAAAGCCCACATCATTTTTTGTGCATATACTTGGGTATGTCATAGTAATTTACTTTTAACATTTTCCTATGTTTACCTACATTTAGTTCACTTTCATCCGACCGTAGGCGACGTGAAATTCATCATTTGCATAGGTAATCAATTCCATAAGCACAATGTATTGGTCCTAAAATCTTACTACGTTAGTTTTTGTAGTTATTGGCAATCATATATTAGGTTATAAGTTGTAGCACATTGGAAATTTGTATATTATGAAGAAGTTCTTAACTCTTTATGATAATTCTCTTGGATAGCTAGATAAATCGTAAGCCATGATTCATATTTAAACATGAGGACCTAAGTCATAATAAGTGCATACTCCAATGAGATTCATCCATGGATAAAACGAATAGACGAAGTTATGACACGATGAGCTCAATTATTATTTAATTATATTGGATTGCATTATTAAGTTTTATAACGTGATAGGCTATGGAAAATCCACGTCGTGGATTTTGCAACCTCCATTTATGAAAATAACCATATTGGAAAATTTGGTTTTGTGTGAGAAATATTGAATTTTTTTCTCCTATAAATAACTCGTTTTTCGCATGGATAAATCCATAAGTTGGTTCGATTCTTACTTCTTTCTCTAGTCTTTTACCAATTCTCTATATATTCGTCGCATTTCTTCTGCTATGAATTCTCTAGGTCAGAACAACTCAGCTAGGAAGGGGAAGGGTCGCCAAAAGATGAACATGGTGAAGATAGAAAATGAGACCAATCTTCAGGTCACTTTTGCTAAGCGTCGTGCTGGCTTATTCAAGAAAGCTAGCGAGCTAAGCACTCTCTGTGGTGCCGAAATTGCTGTGGTTGTTTTCTCTCCTAAAAACAAAGCCCATTCTTTTGGCCACCCCAACGTGGAGACAATTTCAAATAGGTTTCTCAATGAAAGCACCCCACTAATGACTGATGCCCACAAATTGCTTGAGGCTCGTCATAGAGCAAACATAAGCCAGCAAACCCTGGAATTCAACCAAGTTGAGAGGCAACTAGAGCTTGAAAAAAAACGTGCACATGCACTAAAGCAGGCCAAGAAGGTTGACATCAAAAAGTTTAACTATGACCAACTTTCTCACTTGAAGAGAGATATACTTCATTTCCAGCAAGAATTCAAAGCCAAAGTGCAAAATGCTATCAATTCCAGGGCTTTATATGTTCAGGGGCCATCCACTAATCTTGGAAAAGGTACTTTCCAAATGCCAATATCTGATTTGCAATATGGTAATAGGGGAACCATGTTTTTGAAAGGCAGGCAAATCAATTTACGGTGGACCATCTACTCTTGTTCGATACGATTCAGGGGCAAGTAGCTCTAGTGCTCAAGTTGGGATCCCGACAATGATGGATGATTCTTGCCCTACAATCCCATATTTTTCTACTGCTAATCCCAAGAGTCCTGGCAAATTTTAAAATTGGTGGTTATACTACATGGCTTTATGGCTTTCAGGAAGCCCTTTAGTTTATTACGTTTGTGTTGTTGGTCTTTTATTTTTGTTGTCCTTTATCATATCAACTACATTTCGATTTGGTTATTTGGTTTAAGTCGTGTCTCGTTTAATGTTGCCTTATTTTCTTTGATATATTGTATTTTATCATACCATCACATTTGCATTTGGTTATCTAAGAGTGCTTTAAATTATGTTTCGTTTAACGTTATATTTTTTTTGATCCACTGTCTTATTATTGGATGAAGTACGAACTATGTAGAAATATTTGCATATGACTATAAAGGCTCAACTTCTTATAGAAATTTTCAATAGACAAATGAAACCAATATAAATGAAGCAATTATAGAATTATTTTTATAAGTACCATTTACGCCAAAATGGTTTAAGGTAGCCTATTTTTTTTCTAATGATGTGTAAGTTCATGCATATTGTTTGAGTATTGATTAATTATCTATGACGTATTAATATACTTGTAACTTAATAAAACCTCAACATGCTAATATTATCAGTAATAATTTAGCATTGACAACTCATATTGGAATCATATATACACATTTATTTAATAATAAATATTTGAATGAATGTAATGGGTATGAAGAAGCAAAACATCAATTAATTATACACATGGAAAGAAAAAAATGGAGGTAGAGATAGAGAAATAAACTTGAACCTCACACAAGCAGACATTGATTCTCACAATCACGTTTGACTATTTTTTCTAGAATTAGTTTGTCCAAGTGTCGCGGTTTTAACAACGGAAGTCTTACACCCTTAAATTAAAATATATTTTACAACACTTGTTTCAGTTAAGTTATTATTAGTTGACTTAGCAAATTTATCAATCAGCAGAGTAATAATATGCAAGAAATAAATGTTGAAAGTAAATAGACACAAAGCAATTTTATAGTGGTTTGAGGATGGGGTAATTCCTATACTCCACTATTATCCAACTCTTGGAGGTAATACATTAATGCAACAGCCATGTTACAAAAAGGATAAACAGTCCGAGCAAACCTTGATCACACAGTTGGCTTTACTCATGGTACTCAGCTCTTCGCAAGACAGTTTTCTTGTTACTTCAACTCCTTTGAATTCTTGGATTTGATCACGAAGCCCTCCAATGAATCCAAAGCCTTGTTCTAAATTGAACCCCGCCGTATTTTCTTCAATCTTTGAACGTGCAGACCCCTTTGTCTATAAACAAATTTCCTCTTCAACAGGTTGAGGCTTTTCTTTGATTCACTGAGAGTGTTGGTTAGATAGACTTCGAATTTTAGGCTGGAGGACAAAGTGTATTGCTTGAGAGTATTTTTCTTGCTTGCTCTTTGATCAGATTGCTTGAATATTGCTCTGTTGTATCTCGTGTGTCTCAAAATTTGCAGGTATTCTCTCACGTAAACTCCTCAGCCTTTTATAGGGGCAGTTCAAAAACGTATCCGTTGAAGAAATAGATGCATTTTCAAACTCCATTTCATAGTAGTTGGCTTGTGTTGTTGTGCAACAATTGATGTTGACCCAACCTTGGTTTAATGCTCTGTAGATTTGCCTAAAACATAGCAGGTGTGCATGAACATCTCATTGGTTCCCAGCCTTTTGCATTTTTTCAAAGAAAAAAATGACTTTAAGGTTGCAAATCTCTTCTTTATTCTTTGAGTAATTCTTTGATTTTACTTATCAACGGCATCTTGACTTTCTTTAAGTCCTTTTGCCGATGAACCCCTTTATAAGTCTTCTCCAAACATCTGGGAGTGACTCAACTGTGATTCTGCTGACAAATACAATTTTTTTATACTTGACTGAGACTTCTCTTCGATACTCAGTTGCAACACAATTGATTCTTCATTTTGTCCTTCAGTCAACTTCTGCAATCTTCAACTTGGCTGCTTCAACTCAACTCATAGATCATATCTATCGCATAGTTGAATTTACAACAGAAATGAGGTGCCAACTTCCTAATCTAAGTTTTACATAGCATCATCAAAATCTATACAATAAATTTCCTAATAATTTTCCCCTTTTTGATTAAGCCAAAACTTAAGATAAAATTACAATATAAAAAGTGCTTAAGAAAAGAATTGTTTGTTTGAATGTATCATTTTATTAATCACATCATTCTGCATTTTACAATGTATTACAATGTATATACAATATACAAAGTACTTACAGTTTCTTTTGTGTATTTACAACAATGTAAAATACAACAAAATTTTGTGTGTAGCAGTTTTCAACACCTCTGTTGCTTTCTTTTCCTATCTTCTTCTTCATCCTCCTTCTTTCTCCTATCTTCAGACTCTTTCCTCTTCTTTCTCTCATAATTCCTCTTATGTCTTTCATCTTCTCTTATCATCTCTTCATATGCTCTGACCTGCCTCGCATTTTCTTCTTCGTATCTTCGAGCAATATCATCAGTGCGATTGAGCAGCCTCCCTGTTTTCAAGTTCTCTGAAGCCAAGCCAGTATAAGTGATCCTTTTTTAGAGGATCAACATACATTATGTCCTTGGGCCTTCTTGGTGGAGTACCTTTGCCTCTTCCACCAGATCTTCCATCGCGGCCTTTTTCTCTACCAGAGTCAGCTCCCCTGGGAACTTGTTGACTGGGTTGTGCCCTTGAAGTCAGCTGATTGCTTGACTGAGTCTGCTGCATTTTGGTCATTTGAACAACTTCAAAACCTTTTCCCAGTACAAGTCCTACGCATCTTGAAGGCTCATCCCCTTGAAATGTCTAACCTAATAGTTTCATATTCCTCAAGTGACATTGGTTCTAAGTCTGCTAGGGGGATTGGATCCTTCAGTCAAGTCTTGGAGCTGCCCTGCTGGCAGACCTTAGAATTTGACTTTCAGATCTTCTATTCTTCCATGCTGCCTTCGATCAACTGCTTCCATTTCTGCAGGAGATTTCTCGCGTGTCTCAACTATTTTAGCACGGGATATTTGAAGTGCTAATTCAGTTTTTTCTTCAGCTGACAACTCATGCGGCAAATGAGAATTGATAAAGCTGGTCGATGTGCCAACTTGGGATTTCAAAATGATCTTCATGGGTGGGGGCTTCCTATGATTTAACTTCGCCCTTGCTATTTTCCCCTTTTTTGGCATCATCACTACCAACTAAAGAGAGATTTGGAGTTTCTTTGGAGAAAGTCGAGTTTGTCATGAGTGACAGAGTGTGATGCCCTTTGCTTAGATCTTAGAACCGCTTCTTCTATCTTCATTGCAATCATCTCAGCACGCAGAGTGCTTTCCATGTTCTGCAGATGCTGTTTGAATTGAAGTTTAAGCGGCTCTATGTCAGTCATGCGACTCTTCTCCATCCTGTTGATGTTGTCCCTTTGTCTCTGCTGAGATTGGGCTTATTCACCACACAAACCACTAGGTTTCCAAAATTTGTTTTGAAGTAGCGAACTTGCTCCCTTTGAAGTGCTTTGGTTTGTGTTGTCCATTCACGAATCCTCAACACTATTCCTCTAATATCTCTTGATATCATTACATCGTGGTTGTCTATCCTCTAGTTGAGTGCAACAGAACTACACTCCATAGCCTCCATCTCAACACACATGGCTTTAAAGGCTTGTCTGAAATCAGCTGCCTCAGGTGACTGGTCCTCAGGTAGAAAATAATCGAAGTCAAATCCAAAGGGAACCACCCTTAAATCGTCTGGAGCTTGGAATTCTTCTGGACTTATATCAACTTTGTAACAAGCACGTTCTTAAGTAGAGATGGCAGTGGGGCGGGGATTCCCCATTCCTCGTGGGGAACCGCCCCGAATAGGGCGGGGAATCCCCGAAAATTCCCCCCGTGGAGGCGGGGATGGGGATTTTTTTGTCCCCATTGGCGGGGATGGGGCGGGGACGGGGATCATATTCCCCGCCCCGTGGGGATCCCGCCCCCGTTCCTCGGGGAACCGATATTAAATATATTATATATTATATTAAATATATATAATATATTATAAATATATCCACATTAAATATATAAATAAAAAAATTTTAATTTCTTTTATTTATTTTGTATAATGAGTGCTTTATTAGTCTTTTTAAATAATTTATATATTTTTAAATATTTAAAAATCATTTT